>LUCM01001605.1:5578-17176 GCA_008360955.1 Fasciolopsis buskii
AAGAACTTAAGGAAAGAAATTGTAATGATTCCTTTCCTTAAGTTCTTAGTGACTTCTGAATTATGGCTCTCCAGTTTTCCATGTCACTTCCTCTTTACACAATATATATATATATATGTATCTATATACTGTGCTCTACTTCCGATCCAGTTTATCGTCGGGGTTGGCGTCAGTCCAAAAGTAGCATCTTCCACTCGATCCAGGTAAACAAAAATCGCTTCTTCATTGATTTCAATCCGAAATGTATCTCTTCACCAGCAGACTGATCCCCTAATGAGGAAATTAAGACGTTTCAGTTTTTGGGCCCGAAGTTCGGTTAATTGTCTGATCCCGTGCTCTTTCGACGCGCGGTCGACAGAACTATGACTTTGGCAACTCTTTAGCTAATTGTCCGATGGCATTCTGCGAATGACCTGAGATGTGTGCGTAAAAACTGTAATCCGAAAAGAAATCCGTCAAACTGTCGGAATAGGCAAGCGTTATTCCCTTTCGTTCTATTTGCTTTCTTCCTTATCTTAACATTTTCTTGTTCAAAGTTGGTGGGAATAAATGTTTTCACGAACAGTTGCTTTTCCGACAGATTATCTTGCAAAACAATTGCCTCGGTTTAAGGCGATCGGCAAATCGAGATTGAAACTCCCAGCATGGTCTGTATAGGCTGAGACCTCTTACCTGAGGCTGTCCTGTCTCAATCTCCCTGAGCCTCAGATTTGGCTATCACACCGAATGGTGATGCTGACTGATCGATAGGTTTCGCACTTCCCTCAGTTGTTGTGCTCTCGGAGAGCGACGAACTAATTAACCCAGCTTTCTTACCAGCCTGAATACAAATGAGGCGCTGATCTAGTTAGTGATCGTGTGTGGTCTGTCTCATTCATCTGTCCTGCATTTATACGGTTGGGCTGAACGGCGGCAAAAACAATGATATCGCGTTTGGGCGTGTTTGAAACGGTTTTCGGTGTTCGCTCAGTGGCGGGTGATACACACAAGTGGCTATGATAATTGTCCTACTTCAGTGCGAAACGGGTTAATGGATGAGTGAAGCTTGAATCCCCGGTCCGCCGGTTATCTCGGTGGTAGATGGTGCTCCGGTGTCTCTCGACCCATTATCACATCTGCTTGGCTCTGTACCACCAATCTCGTGGTCATTGGTACCGATTCTCATTCTGCATCCCATCGGTTATAGAGCATGCACCCATATTGCGCATCATTTCATTACAAAAGTTCGTTCTCAGGTCACGTTACAAAATTACAAACATCGATGACGAAAATATCAGGTGAATTAATGAGCTTTGTCGGTCTGAGCCTGTTTCCCTTCCATTTTGGTGATACTCGCACTAGACGGCCTGCTGATAAACATAAAAGTAGAACATTTCGAATCGCGAATTTGCCGGAGTTGAATTAATCAATTTTATTGGTCATATAACACACAGCAGATTAATCTTGAAGGCGAGTAGGCGTTCGTAACGAGAAATTAGGCGGATCGTTTCATGACGTGATGACTAGTTGTGCCTAATTCGACTAGATTATAAAATTTCAGGATGGATTCCAAGGAATTCATTACAGAATGTCTGTCGTTCCCTTGCTTCCGAACATCCTAGTCTCAACATCATTTTCTTTTCTATTTTGTTTAGGTATCCCTTCTTCTTTCTCCTCTTCTTCTTCTTCTTTACACCTCGTGTCCTTACAATCCCAAATCAGGTGACGTCCAGAACTGGCAGCACGAAAGCACTGTCCTTGTAGTTGTGCTTGCGGCATTTCTTCTATGCCCATATTTCATCCTGGATATTCAGGTGCTGAAGCTGTTTATTGGTCTGAACGCGCGAATTTCATCCTAGCTAATGTCAATGCACATTCTTTTCCATGTAACTTTCAGTATCACAAAAACGGTGGCAAGTTAATTGTTTTCATGGCTACCCAAGATTGTGTGGATTTTCACTACCGACTCTTCAATGCGGTCCTTTGTCCGGATGATGAAGAATACATAATCCCGGCACATGCCTCACGTCTATCGTTGTTCCGTTTGCACGGAAGCATGGAACATTCGGTGAGTCAAATTGTAGGAGCCGTCTTTTCAGAAGTACCGATAGTGGTGTTAAGTTAATTGTAACTAAATTGCCGTTCATCGCCAAAGTTACGCACAATGGGTCCCGAGACGATCCGAAATCGGTATGTTGTTTTTAGCTGTATATTTTGTTTGTTTGTTCACATGTTTTAGAGTCATGTATTAATTTCACATAGCGCCGTCTAAGCCTCAGCCGGGACACAGGGCCACTTGTCGCGTTCGTAGGTTGTAGATAACCCAACAGAGTTCGCGGATAATGTTGACTCAGGTTCGCTGAATGAACGATTACAGTCAAGCGGTAGCAGTGCCGAGGACGTGATAGGTTTTCGCCTGGTAAGCATTCACTCTGTAACATAGTACAAGTCCGCGCCGGTGACACTGACGTAAGGAATGTGGCTCATCAGCAAAATGAAGTACTTGTTCTTTTTTTCTTAAACTAGGCGGTTTACAGTGAGTGGGATAAATTAAAGCTAAGGAGAGACGACGAATATTTCAAAGCTTTGGAAATAAAATAAGACTGGGGTAAAGAAGTTCAACATCCAGGACAGTGATTCGATTTAAGATGACTGGTCGTTTGAATACGAGAGGAACGCGAGAAAGCCAAACAAAGAGTTGTCGAAGAGAATTAATAAGTCTAGAAGCCAAAATAATCACCAGGGTTAAGAAGAAGTGGAGAAGCTGACCACTGATGGGCAAATGACTACAAATTGGAGATCAAAGAGAGATCATTGATCAACCGAGCGATTTTTAGTTGAACCCAATCAGGAAGAAACCGGTAGATCTGACTGGAATATCGAAGTATCGGACGGATTTGATCTCTGCACAAAAATGCATTTTTCATGAGAGAAATGTTTGCGAATGGGAAATTGCAGGGCTGAAAATTCACTCGTTTCTGTTGGACGCATATCTTATAAAAAGATGTGGATATATTTTTGGTCTCGCTAGAAGATCGTGGTAGCTGATGGAGACGAAATCTGTGTATGACTGCGAACAGATGCTGAGTTTTTGATAAAATAACTGGGTTTCCTCTCGTGGAAGATTCACAAAGATTGACAAAACCATGACATCTTTTTCGATAAAAATCAACTTTCAAATGGAGAGGGGAGGGAATGTCCAATATAATTATTACTCGTGGTCCAATCAAGATTCCCGAACACAAATGACAGGCGTCTAGGTGAATACATGATCTGAGGATGTGTTTGATTCAACATTTTCAAAATCCTCGACCGGTCAGCAGGGATATTGTTATCTTGGAAAGCGGATTACAATTAAACAAGTCTATCGGCCATCACGACTTCTCCTAGTCCAGATTAATTTATGTGATTCCGCCAATTCGTAAATTGATGACCGTACAAACAGTGCACTCCGGTTTTTCAATTGGTGTATAATGAATTCCTATGATTATGACCAACATGGTAGGTAACATGGTGTTTGGTAAGGCTGAGAGCTGATAAGGCAGGCAGAAAACAACCACGGCGCGGGAAGTCGTCTTATCAAATACTGACACGTTCGAGCCAAATTCATGCTTAACTACATCGTGGCCAGCTAAGGACCAATCCAAATATCGATCGTTCACCATGTGGCTAATGTAAAACAATGCTAACAGAGAACCAGAAAACAATTTGTTAAGCGTTTATCCAACTACCTCTGTAGTAGTGTTACTACGTTGACAGTAAATAGAATATTTGATGATGAACGAAAAAAAGCGTAGTGCAGCCAGTCGAAAGCGATACGGCTAACATGTTCCCACCTTAATGGTTGACGCAGTCGTTGTGCTGATCCTGTTCGAGTGCGGAGGTATAATCACCCATAACACCTCAAGCTTCGTAGCTGGTTTTCTGAAATAGGCATAACGCTTACGTCAGATTGCAAGCTGTTGTACTGGTTGACTCACTAATCCACTGAAGTTGTATCTGAAAGCGAGCTCCCATTGGGATTCTTAAGCAGCTTAGCGTGCACAAAGCGTTATTGGAGTCCAGATAGCCGGATCCGACATCCGGTGATCATATGCAAACCACTGAGTTTGCCATGTTGTATGCTAGCCGTTACGATTTCCTGCTGCTCCGAAAAACTGTGAATTCCTTTTAAAACGTTGATATACATATTATGTTTTTGCTCCGCTATCACTAACTGGCTGTGTTATTTTCCTGTCTCGGTTTATCTTTTAGGAACGTGAATCCGTGTTTCACACGTACTCTTTAAGCAAATCGGGTATTCTGCTGACCACGGATGTAGCTAGTCGCGGTTTGGACTTGGCAAGTGTGGCATGGGTTGTTATGTATCACGTAACTGGCGGTCCGGTTGACTATATTCACCGTGTGGGTCGAACTGCGCGTGCTGGAGGCCGCGGTAAAGCAGTTCTTTTCCTGAGTCCTGACGAACTTGGTTACATGGATCTACTTCGTGCTCGGGCTGGAGTGAACTTCGAACAGTTGAACTTGCCAGATCTCATGTTGACATCATTGTATCATATTCGCAATACAAAACGACGTGGAGATAACAAGGTTTGTTCAAGACACTTTCCGTTTCTGTCCTTGACGCGAATGTCATGATTTGTCCTGGCTGATGAATGGCTAACTTCTAAGTACACCTGGTATATTCGAAGATATCACAATTGCAAGTTTATAGGCACTTGCCGATCTGCCGATTACATAGCTACTGAGTGTAGGTGCGAACCATTTGGATCATTAAATCACTTAGACGTTTCTAATGTGACGCAATCCTCTTTGAATTTAACATGGTGCCAAGAAATGTTCCCACGAAAGCGTTTGATTCACGTGGATCTTGTTACATTTGCTGTTATGTATTTCTTTTGCGCTTCATGTCATGGTAATTGGACAACTTCCTCTCAAACCGAATTTAGGCTTAGTCAGTTTGCCGGTTCTCATCAATCTTGGAATAAAAACAAACACGCGAAAGCAAATTTAGCCTGGAAAGTTTTCCCCACTCTTGTCCTTCGGACTTAGATATGCAGTTTCCCAAAGCGTCATCAATACATCTGTAGTGAGAATTCACATTTCAAGTTAACTTCACTTGGCCGATCAGCCGATCAGTTGATGCTGTTGGCATCGTACAACCTAAGATTTCTTTTGATCGTTGATTACCACCAACAAGCATCGAGGTTGGATTGGTCTGAGGTATTGGCCATAACAATCAACTTGTAACTTCCACTCAAACAGTTAACACTGTGATACTGTGATAATACGTGCGCATTGTTTGCATCGACAAAGGTGACTTTACTCTCACATTCAAGCACCCTTCTTCCTTCATCGAGAACTTCAGTGAGTGCCCATCTACCGATTGATGATCAGCATGCTAAGAAAACATAGGGCTGCTGTTGTCCTCTTCGGATCTAATACTTGATGTATTGATGTAAAAACCATTGAGAGTTGCTCACGAGATATTCTGTTTCCTGTTTCCTTTCACTATAATTCTCTAAATGGCCAAACGAATGGGCGCCTGCGAAATCCACACGAAATTTGAAGACCCTGAGGTGGTTTTTTTTGACAATGTGTGTTCTGTAGCTGACACTGCATTTTCTCTTGGTTGTTCCCTAATTTGTTCTAAATATTCTGCCTTTTGTTTCATGTTTTTCAATACTAAAATCAAGATGGTTAGGCAAGGTAAGCATTTTCGTTTACCTACTTGTTTGTACTATCCGTAAGTCAATCCATAACCAATTGATTGAGAGCCTAGTACTTTTTGTGATGAGTTTCGTGGCTCTTGTTAGGAAAAACGGCTGATTGGTTGCACGTTTTTTTGGCACCGAGACCGTGACATTGACGTGATCCGCACAGTATTGTCAGATGCTATCAGCTCCTTATTCGGTTTTTACAAAAACAGTTCAAATGATCAGCTCTGGTCTATTGAGTCATCGTTAACTGGATTCCACTATCATCTAACAACTAAGTTTCTCCCTGGTGTGCGTAGCGTGTGATTGGATAACCGCTGTCTCGTTTGGATTTCCAATTGCTCCAGTTTGCTTTTTTTTAAATACAGTTTCCATCGTGTGCGACAGTGGAAGAAAGCACCAGTCGTTTCTCTCACCTGTTTCTCGATGCTGTGACCGAAGATCCAGTTTTGAACCCATTGGCCGAAACCGCCTACACTTCCTTCCTTCGCGCATATGCTAGCTTCTCTGGCGAACTACGACAGTTCTTCACATTCAAACGCCTCCACTTGGGTCACGTGGCTCGTGCGTTCGGACTGACAGCTACCCCAAAGGATATCGCATCACGTGTGACCGGACGATTCCGTGGGTTACAGAAAAGCGCGAAGCCTGGAAAATCAGGGTCTCGTAAAAGATCAGCCGATGAGGACACAGAAGTCAGCGGACAACTAGCCCCTAAAAGGTGTGCGCCAGCAAATATCTTATTTATTTGTCACCTATTTCATCGAATCGTTTTACGAGCGGTTGTTTGTGCGCGTGCGATTTACGTGCGTCTTTTTCGTGGTCCAAGTTTACGGCAGATATCGATATTATATCTTTTGAAAGTGGGGTTGTCCTTCGGCTGTCGATGGATTTGCCAGTCTGACTGTGATTCAGAAATCCCGCGGTGTTATGCTTTGTAGAAGTAATGGAATCTCACAGGGTGTCATTTCTTTTTGCACTAGAACGTGGATCGAAAGACGAGATTCCCATACTTGTTCCCTCCCTCATAACTCCAAATTAAGGCATTCTACACAGATCATTTCGTCCTCTTTCGAATGTTTAATTGGAGAACTTTTGAACAAACATCATATATATCCAAACCCGTGAGCCAATTCTCTCAGCCTTGGTCATCACGCGCAAGACCCAACGAAACTACGGCCGATATATATATATATATATATATATATATATAACGTGCTCATTTCACCAAAGGCGATCCAGAACGATTATCTCAATCAGTAGACGACTTAATCCACCATATTTTTGTATTCTTATGAATATTTTCTGCTCAGCATCGTTCTGACAATAATATCAAATGGTAGTTGTTCTTCTCCATTCCAACCAGCTTATTTTCTCCAGTACGTACGTAGGCGAGGCCTAGAGAAGAAAACAGACAAGGCTTCATGTACGCATTGCCAGGTTCTCTAACTCTCATTCCAACCCAAATGCCGATTAGATAAGGATCGTGCGAACGTGAACAGCAGATAAGGAACGGCATTTTGCATAGCTTCTAATAACAGTATTTTTTGGGAAAGTCAACACATCACGTCCGTAGAATTGCAGTAAATCTAGTGCACACAGAAAGGGTAGCATGATTCGCGCAGTGAAGCAGCATACAATTAGGGCGTAAAAGGTTGTCTTAAATTTGCCATTGCTGTGGAACACATCTCGTGCAGTTCACTTTTTACAATTATCAACTTTACCCTAACACTTCAAGTTTTAGTTTTTACCTCGAAACATTGATTAGTAATAACAGAAGAAATTTGTAAAATGCCTTATCAACTTGTCGAGCATTTGAATGCCACCGACTGGTGCATTTTGCCTTATTGTCTAGGGTTTCCAACCATTGCATTAGATGATCTTACCATTGAAAATAAAATTTCGTTTCATTTTACTGGGTCGGGAGGTAGACTAGACACCGATGACCGCTGGGCAATAAAAGATTGAGAAGCGAGATGTTCCGAAAAATTGGAACTTAAAGTCAGATTTGCATCGACGACAATATCGTTTGGATACAAAAACAAAAACCTTAATCATTACAGTCCAGTGAAGAGATTGGGGCTAAGTTGGCTAACTTAACAGTTGGATCCTAAATGGAACGCTCGTTTCGACGGGCAGATTGATTTGATTAAGAAAAATCAGCAAATATTTGGATGATTCTTAACAAGGATGGAACAGCTGTACCGTGCTTCCATGGTTTTTTAATGGTGAGTTGAGCGATGATATCACATGGTGAATTATTTGATGAAAACCTTCTATCTCCTACTACTAACACATTCAGTAGCCAAGTTCTATAGGTCATATCCAAAGCCTTGGTCGTACTTAGGCTATCTTCAGAGAAGTCATCTATGAGTAGGGGGTCGATTGATGTGCACTATCGGTCGGTGGCCGCGCAAATCAGTGACGGCTAGGTGCAAGATCATCATATGGTTGATAAAGTTGAACAAACCGTTGAGAGCCTACCAGGTAGCGTAATGGTTAAGGCGTTCGACTCAAATTCGTTCGTTCTTGTTCGGGTTCGCGTCCCAGTTCAGGCGCAGTGGATATGCACTGCTGATGATTCCTGACAGGGATGAGACAGCTGTACAGTTTTTCCCTGGTTTCTTAATGGTGAGTTTAACGACGATATCACATGGCGAATTATGTGATGAAAATATTTGGATATAAGGAGGAATGCAGATTTTTGGATTGGTATGCTTCTGTGGGCGACACACAAAAAGTCGGAATTGGCCGAATTCTTTTTTTGTTTTTGGATTCCAGAGTGACGCGTACCTGCCGAATAGTCCACTGAATGGTTCCACTAAATATGCCACGTTTTGTGGCCCCGGTAAAAGCGGGATGGAGTCCGTCAAGGCCATCAGCTTTGCCCGCTCGGAGAGTTTTCTGTTATTTGTCTATTTCGGTGGTACTGACGGAAGTAGTTTCTTCCACAGTCCTGGGACCGCATGCGAATTCCGTTTGCTTAGAGGGTTTTGGTGTGTAAGAAAGTAGGTTTCTCAGTTCCGCCGTTGCGTTTTCTGATTTTCGCGATAGAGCGATCAGGCATGCTGCAAATCTTGTCATGGTGTTCCAAATCTGGTCAACGTTTTTTTCCCAAGACTAGTTTCAGTCTGTAACC
Source organism: Fasciolopsis buskii (assembly GCA_008360955.1). Taxonomy (NCBI): domain Eukaryota; kingdom Metazoa; phylum Platyhelminthes; class Trematoda; order Plagiorchiida; family Fasciolidae; genus Fasciolopsis; species Fasciolopsis buskii. The sequence continues at coordinate 14,414 of LUCM01001605.1, forward strand.
GATCGATGAGACTATAAGAAACGGTGCACTTAATGGCAGTGCGACTTTTAGCCTTGTGTAAGCCCATTGCTTTTTATCGCCTAATCGTTCTCAAATAAGTGGAAGATCTTCTCGGGCTGATCACTCCCGCAAAGAGACAAGGGTTTGAATTAGAAAAGTTCCGATAACCTGTTGTTTGTTCGTTTTGCCCAAACTATTATGGCCGTACAAAAGGTTAAAATAAACTTCTGCTTTTGTTTTCTTCAGCCTCACCGAGGCCGTTGTGATGCGTTACCTTTGCCTAATGTTGCGTTTATGCCACGATTCAGAACTCTCGTGTTGGGTTATCATTCCACTGCAAACTTCTGCGAGACCATCTGACCAGGAGCCTGAGAAATGACCGCGAGCAACGGTGTACAGTAAAATGGATAAGGTTCGGGCTATCAGTAGTTGGGCAACCTACTTTAGGGAGCAGTTTAGTTGGCCCATCGTCACAGATCTTCTATTTAAGCCTGCAGTTAAAATGAGGCAGTTAGATACCAGTATCTAATCAGAATAGGAGGTCATTGGAGATGAAAAATGTTTTTCCAAGGGGACACAAAGTAACTGGCCCAGATGAACTGTCTCTATCCTTCAAGCATAGTTACAATGGGTTAACATTGGAGGGCGTGCCAAGGAAATTCATATGACTTTGCCCATTCCCGTACTCGATCAGCCGTATCCACGTTTGCGCTCATGTTTCCTTGGGGTTTATCGCCGCAAGTGCTGTTTCTTTATAGGTGCTATTCTCGCCCCTCGTCTGCAAATTCTGCTTGTGATGAATGTGTGAATTGCTTTATCTTTATGAAAGAATTGTGATATTGATATTTGTTCAAACGATAAACTATCTGATTTAGAATACGAAGATGATGTTCTGCCACACTGTTCTGCACTGCCTGAAGGATAGTGTAGTTGTGTGTGTGTGTGTGTGAGATTCGTTTTGCATTTTCGAGTTGTTAATTGCTTTTACAGGAGCAAATTGGATGGAACCAGGACAGGAGAACAATTGAATAAAACAGATTGATTTAGTTGTTTTTGTGTAGTTGTGTCTCAACTTGTGTTTATATCTATTGGGTCAAATATCTTCGTGCATACAGAAAACCCGGTTGACATTCACGAATTTGGTACATTTGTGGTGTATTCGCGACACGCGTTCGTCGATCAAAAGTCGAGTGTACACAACAGAGGTGAGGTCGGCTGTGCTATGGTTGCTGAGGGCAGATGTGCGATTACTTTTGATGTCTGAGTGCTGTCTTTTTGGTACCGGTAGAATATAATGGGGAGCTTTTCTCAGTAACTCAAAGGTTAGAAATAAGGTACTGGGCTTTGGGGTTCACTCTTTAGTAGAGGTGCTAACTGTGAATAGGTTAAGGCGCATGCTCGCAGAATGACCGCCTCATTGTTCGCTGTTGTCCAAAGCAGATAATGGTTGGTAGATGATTTGAGGTGGTCAGTCAATGATATGGTAAAAAGGTGTGAACTAACTATCAGACTGGCTCGCGGGGGCCCAGGGTCCCCCCAGGCGATGGTTGGAGAAAGTAAGTGATACTTCTGTGTGCTGCGGTCACTCTAAATGGATGTTTTAACTGGGCTGGATCGAAGCAACAACTACTTACGAACAACCACCATAACACCTAGGCATTTGTTTCCTAATAAACCAAGACTGAACGGATGTAATAAATTGTTTTTCCTAGATCTGTTGGAACCGATTAGAGTAATCGTGGTCCCACGATGTCTTGTCCCGACCGCTCCCTTCCCTTTATTTTCCTCGTCATTTCGGTGGTGAAGCTTTGTTACGTTTTTTTGAGATACCCAGGGTTTCGTATAAACAACCGAAAGTTTGTGTGCAACTTGCCAAAACTCAAATACAATTAATGTTTGCCGTTCGGAATTTCGTTGGGTGTGAAGACTAGTTTTACATGATCCCAATGCATCGTTCTATCAGGATGCGAACAGTCATTTGACAGCACATGTAATCCGTGTTTCTCCCGTTCTTATTCCTTTCAGACGACCGGAAGTGATGGGCTTTAGTCAACCATCACGTCAGAACAAGACAAAATCTACTAAACCGATGGATATTGCACATCGAAATATGCTTGCTGAGTACGGACTGTGATGCGGATTTTTCCGAACAGTGTGGCTCGTTCATTGGAATCCTCGTTTCCATTTTGCTCCGGACTGGAAGCAAATTTTGGTTCGGTTTTGTGTGGCCTGTGTACAGTTCAATGTAATGCGCATGTTGTATATAAACCCAGATGTAAATCTCCATTGAATAACAAAGATCCAACAATTTCCTGGACAAATCAGGAAAATCCTTCATGTCTTTCGTCTGAATCTCATCAGTCACGAGGGCAGCCGTCGGTCAGCTTATCTTCATTTGTTTTGTGAAGCAGGTTGATTAAATGAGTGAGTGTAATTTCCACGCATATGATAGGAGGAAGTAATCAACCGTTTCTAATCTGAATTCTCATATTCATAATCGTCTCATACGACGGGTGAGTTGATCACCTCTACCGTCTGAGCTCTTGAAATTGCTTTGAGAAACTGTCACAGCACAATAGGTAAGTTATCAATTAGTTCTGAAAATAATGTTTAGTTCAAGTATGAAGTGGTTTAATCGGTTCCGCTGATTTTAAACTATCTTGCGGACCAACTGACTCCACCGACGTGCAGTCACCGTTCTCACGTTCGTTCGTGATCGGGAATTCAGGAGAGATCTTGAGCTGGTGAATTTCTAAATGGTAC
>LUCM01001605.1:17536-90506 GCA_008360955.1 Fasciolopsis buskii
GTTCATTGGAATCCTCGTTTCCATTTTGCTCCGGACTGGAAGCAAATTTTGGTTCGGTTTTGTGTGGCCTGTGTACAGTTCAATGTAATGCGCATGTTGTATATAAACCCAGATGTAAATCTCCATTGAATAACAAAGATCCAACAATTTCCTGGACAAATCAGGAAAATCCTTCATGTCTTTCGTCTGAATCTCATCAGTCACGAGGGCAGCCGTCGGTCATCTTATCTTCATTTGTTTTGTGAAGCAGTTTGATTAAATGAGTGAGTGTAATTCCCACGCATATGATAGGAGGAAGTAATCAACCGTTTCTAATCTGAATTCTCATATCGTCTCATACGACGGGTGAGTTGATCACCTCTACCGTCTGAGCTCTTGAAATTGCTTTGAGAAACTGTCACAGCACAAAAGGTAAGTTATCAGTTAGTTCTGAAAATAATGTTTAGTTCAAGTATGAAGTGGTTTAATCGGTTCCGCTGATTTTAAACTATCTTGCGGACCAACTGACTCCACCGACGTGCAGTCACCGTTCTCACGTTCGTTCGTGATCGGGAATTCAGGAGAGATCTTGAGCTGGTGAATTTCTAAATGGTACTTGTTCCGCGACTTTGGCACGAATCTGTGTATGGCTTATGTGCCGTCGAAACCATTGTGAGCGAAGAAAATAATCAAGGAAAAATGAAGGAAAAAGAATGCGCACAGTTCACCATGCATATTAGTTTTCACGTAGCCTTGTCGATAGGCCTGATGGTACTCGGTTATGGCACACTAAATGAATCAAAGATCGGTGTAGTGCTTTCTGCACTTTGTGTCCGAATGTGGATTCCTACCTCAAGTCTAAGGATTGGTTTTCGATTCGAATATTCCATATCACATGAACAACTTGCTCTCGATAGAACTCATGAAACTTTTAAAATTGATTTGCTATGCACTTCCGAGACCCGCATACAAGACTATTGATGTAATTACTCTTCGTAACCCAGATGCGACCTTCGTCTCTCGCTTCATTCTTCATGTGCCGTGTGTTCCCCTGTCGAGCGCTCGTTGTTATGATGGCGTCTGACTCGCTTTGAACCCGAGATTGGAACGGCAGCGAGAACTATCAACTCGGATCACGCCTTGGTCTATGCGTCTAGTTTGCAGTTGCGCCAACCGAAAAGACTTTGTCATTCACAGCTGCTTCTAAGCAAACTTGTTGGTTTCGGTTTCACTATTCCCCTTCTCTGTCATTGTCTTTGCACTCAACTGGGAACAGAAAAAACGATCCTATTCGTAACAGCGGACGCCGCTCAGGACACTAGGTCATTTGGGTCTTAGAAGCAAAAGATGTCTTTAATCTCGATTGTTTTGTTGGTTACTTGCAGATCTGTCTCTCCGAGAACCACGCACAATAAGGCGCTTAAATCTGTAGGACGATAGCTGATCAGGAGCCTGAGAAATCATCGCGAGCACTAGTGGATAAAGTTAAAGAAAATGAGAAAGAATGTGGCTGTCGAGAGTATTTGCAACCTTTATAGACTGATTAAGACGGTCGAGTATAAGTGAATTGATCAAGGAATCCGGCCTCAGTGATTCATTTATTGGAGCGTTGGACAAAACACTTTAGAGATCAGTTTACCTGGCCCATCGTCACATTGAACTTGCCACTTAAGCTTGCTAACGAAACAATGCAGTTGGATACAAGTCGTCTATCAGAAATGGAGATGATCGATGAGATAGGTCTCCTGAATATACATAAGACTTTTGGACCAGACGGACTATCTTTGTCATTCTTTAAAGACGACACAAAGGCTTTAGCAAAAGTCCTGGGATCAACCGGAGAAGAGAACAAACTCCTAAGGACTGATACGAATCGGTGGCCTTGGCAATTTCCAACAAAGATGATGGGTGCTCATGTGAAAATCACTGAGGAATTAGTTAGCGTCGCATACAAACTGCTCGAGAGCATAATCAAGATGTGCACTGACTTGGCATATGACAAACGAAAAGTGCACAGGCACAATTGCCCAACCCTAATAAAACCGATTTGACGATGTCGACCTGAAAAATTAGCATTGTCTAACTTCACCGTCAACTGGCTCCTCATAAGTGCACGAATTCTCTGTCTGTCCATTGTTGGCATCATGTAGACTTGTTTATCATTTTCAGAGGTATTCCCGAGGTTGCCATCGACAGTGATACCTAAGTTGTAAAACTCCTGTTACATTACCCGAGTTGTTTTCGATTCCCACTATCCGTCTCACGCCTCACTTTCTACGCACCAGGTAAGCAGTTATGTGATCGGTTGGTCGAAATCCAAGTTCGTTCACTCAGCGGGTTATTGCTGGCTGCTATTCTGTATTACGTTAAGGTAACGGTTGCAGTGGATGACACAGGCTTTTAAACAAACACGCCTGTACCTTGGACCGGCGCGGTAATCATATCGAACCTCGTGATTTGTGCTATTGTAGCGGTATCACGAAAGTGAAATTTGGGCTTGGTTAGAGTAAAATACTTCAAACAAATGATACGAGTTTCAAGACCGTAAGTACTTAGGCGGTATTTTTCAGAGGACAGTCTGGCATGAAGGTCGCCACTTGTAAATTCAGAATGGAGCCCATCGATCGTTGGCAGACAGTGTGTGAATCCAATCTTAATGACAAAGAGGATGTGCGTGCCACTTCTCATATTAAACCACAACTATGAGAGAAATCCGCAAACGTCAGCTTGTGCCACCTACCTGTAATAGACCCGTCGTCCAACGCATCTTATGTCGGTTGCTGCATCGCTGTCGCAGTTAAACATTCAGGTTCAAATGATAGGACTACTGAGTGACTGAGAGGCTTTTGCAATTGACGAGGGATGTTATTCCCATGAACCAGGTCTGGCTATCAAACTGTGCCGCTGAAGTAACACTGTTTGCTAGGTTTTGGTTCGTATTCTATTGACATCATGCTCAATTGGCAAAATCACTTAATCGTTAACTCCTAATTCGGATTTGTCGGGCACTATTATGTTCTTGAGAATGACAGCTGAACAGACTAGACTCCGTATTTCTGATTTACCTAGACTGGTGCCATTGGCCTGAGGAGAATAAACGCCTTGCAGTTGAGGAGCCTGGGTTCAGACCTTCTGTGCGATCAAGGATGTGCACCACTGATGGGTTCTGATGAGGGTTTTGCGAGTAAAGTGGATTCCGATAGACGGTCAGCCAAGCATAGAAAACCAATCACAAATACTGCTCGCGAGTAGTTGTGAGCTCTATACATAAGCAGTAATTTCCGATGGCCTATTCTTGATGGATTTCGGAAAAAAAATCAATTTCAACTGAGTGGAGTCGATCGTTTCATTCCAGTACGAAGGTATTAAATTGGCACAACACAGTTGACTCCAACACTACGTGAGTGGGTGTTTTATAGGGACATACAAGTTGGGATATTGTTTCACCATTGGAAAGTGGACTGCATAATCCGTCAGCGTCATTGATCCACTTTATAATAACAACATTAGTACTGTTTCCGAATAAGGGTGCTACTAATGAAGTGTTCACAGGGCCTTCCAAATTCCTGAATGTCTCGTTGCAGGATAGTTATTGCATCATGCATGGTATCGTAATCTCCCAAAACCAGGATTAGAGACCAGCCATACTGTTGAAATATATATGGTATATGCTGGTTGATTCGATCAGTAATCCCGTTAGGGCAGTCGAATTACATGAATTACACCGCGGTGCATGTCGTGTGTCAAGGTAAGTCGGGTGGGTCATTTATCATTTGCTTTATTATTGAAATAACAATGTACATCATTTTTCAGGAAGGGGTCCGCTGCCAAGAGGAAAGTGACCGGCGGCGGGGACACCTGAACCTGCGACCTTCGCATCCAAACGTCACGACCTTATCCACTCGTCCACCGCCTGGTCATCAGCTGTCCCGGAGCAGCGTCCGAGCACCCTCCGGCGTGAACTTAGTAAGTCGGTAACCGTCGTCTGGGCATTCCGAAATCCGGTAACCGGCCCTATTACATCAGGCCATTGGAAGCTTAGACCGTGAACGCTTCATCCCAAGCTGAAATTATGTTGTCAGTGCATTGGCTATAAAACGTGTCAGTACTAAAATCGGTTGAAAAACTTATGGAATTATGTCGAGCTGCATTGCTGCCCATCAGTAGCTACGGTAGCAGTAACAAATCCATGAGGTTATGAACCACTTGGGTTTATATAATGAGAGATTAAATAGTGAAATACAGCATGTTGCGCTTCACGGTGTCTGTAATCAAGTATCGTAGTATCCGAAGGCCGCGCGAAGTAACTACGAAAGGCTGGAAATACAAAAGAAGTGTCCAAATAGCCTAGTCAATGGTAAAAGCAAGTGGGCGAATATCTGTGGATGACAAGATTACCAAATGAGCACATTCTGTAGAAAACAAACGTAAACACAACGGTGAAAAGATAGAATAAAGAAAAGTTAGTATCGTTTCAGAGGCAAAACTTCGTGAAAGCGACAACACTGGCGTTTGACTAGTTTGATAGCAATTTTGTACTTGGCTAGAATATGGTCACAAATCAAGTAGTTTTAATCCAATTTTGGCTTCATCCAGACAAGGATAATAAATGGAATATAGGTTTTCACGGTAAAGTAAGGTCCTCGGGAGATAACATTGTTATCAGTCTGTCCAGTAATAGGAAACATCGTTACTCTCAGATCCTATTTTGAAGATCTGCCACACACGTCAAACAGCTTGTGACGTAAAAACCGGTGGTACGTAGATGAGGACTTAAACAATTCCGGTTTGGCGCCACATAGCCAGCTGATTCAGCCAGAATCAGAGCAACGACTATCAGATCCAGATTACATTCTCGGACAAAAATGAACTGTTTGTATATTTTCGCTTTAATAGCCTACGAGTCACCTGGACGAATTTTCAATTTTTATCTGACAGCAGCCAGCCAAACGGCAGTTAGCATAAGGCCAGTGAAATGGACTTGAATCAGACCATCTGTTAGAAGAAGCTACATCGTTTTGACACTGATATTGAATAGAACATAGCACCGTGGGTGAGCTATGTTGATACTCCAAACACGAAAGATCCATCAGGTTGCTTGGTAAGGGAAATATTATATGCTTGGAGACAGGATTAAGAAATAACTGGATATTCCAAACTGTGTGGAACAAGTTCAGCCACCTGATTGTGGCTGAAGCGCCGTGCTTACCGATCGATTTCTGCTAGAAATCTGCCAACGATAACAGGCTTGTGGCTACATACATTTGCTTCTCTAGATCGGTTCTAGCTGGTTTGCTTCAGTTTGTTTTTCAGAACGAAAAAGTATTTGCAAACTCCCAATAAGACGTATAGCAGGTAGTTATGGTAATTTTATTTTTCGAAACATCAGAGCAGACCGTGATCGTTTATAATAGTGCACGGATTCGAATTACCCGCTTGTACTGGAATGTGTCCAAGCCCATGGTTCTGGCTGGCTGGTTCTCAGCTGCAGGATGGTGCATTGTGTCGCGTGATTTGCGAATAAACTCAACGGGATATGATTTGAACACTAGAGAAGCAAGAAAACAGGCGTTGAATAAGCGGCAGAAATGATCTAGTCTGAGATGAGTGGTGATTCGTTGTTCCCGCGGTATTTTTGAAAGAACCAGGTATTTGAAACAAAAACAGATACCTTTCGCAAAGGGAATATGATGAACCAATTCGAGAATGGATTCCAGGATAGAAAAGGATTTTTTACTACTATTCATTAGATGACCTATAATATAAAGTGTAAAGGCGATCGTATGTCTCCGTAGAAAGTTCGTGATGAAAATTCAGGTAGTAACCAGTTTGTTAGTCCTGCTTTCAAAGTGAGACTTTCTGACAGCAACTCTTTAAGAATGGTTAAAAGTCTGAGAATCGGATGGGCGAACAAAGATCCTAATTGGAGAAACGGACGAAAGGATCTCCGAAGAACAAAAAACCACAGTAGTAGTGGCATAAAAAGGATAATTGTCCTGCGAGAACCTAGTAATAACAGGCTGTCACTAATTAGCCGATCAGCTTTTCGCTAAATTCGATTTGGAAAAGCATGGGAATTAAACGGAACTTATACCTACAAGTCAATGAAGCTTTCAGTTACGCAATGGATGAGTTAGAGTAAAGAAACGACCGGATCGAATTAGTAAATCAAATTTTTGACTATCACGAGGAGCTAGCTGGCACGTGAAAAAGAGTCAGAACGACCAAGAAGAGAAGCAGATTCCGTGGAATGTGAATCTCTTGAATCAAAATACAAATGAGGAGTTAAGAGAACTAGAGAGAATGGAAACTTTCAAAGTATTCAAAATCAACACGATTGCGCGAACTCGAGAGGTGCGTTTAAGATCTGAATTCGGTGGCAACGAGAAAATTTGGGTTGCAATCAAGTTTTGTGCTTTCCTGACGTGGAATCACATTATGGATAAAGTAGAGGACTGGACTAGATGTATTTCATGGTAGACCTTTAAGAAATAAAATACAGCGGTCGTGGGTACGAATGTTAAGGAACATAAACATTCATAGGTAATGACTGACAACTCGGACGAGAATAGGACACTCACTGAGAAAGTTTAAGGACCAAGATATGAAACTCGAAAGTGGCACTTCCCCCGTAAAGTTTTTGTGCCAAACTCGGTTGAAAATCCTGGGTAATATCGACCAACTATGTTTCGCTATGGATACCCGGGTCTAGCCAATCAGGAACAGGAGCCGAACTCCTTGTGAAAATTATTCACCTTGGTCCCACAGTAGCACTCCTCGTTCGGAAAACGACCGTCATTTTTCGGAGATTGTCGTTTTTCAAACACTCGGAATAAGGGATGTTAAGAGAACCGATTGGTAGTCGTTGGAGTCACAAAGATTGTTTCACTTGGCAATTGGAAAATGACGATTTGTTTCATGTAAATAAAAAGAAATGGGACCATAAACGGAAACGCAAGAAAGATGTAAAAGAGGAGCCCAGTGGGGAGCACATATTTTAAAGATGATGGGTGGAACACCATCCACCACAAGTGGTTTGCGCACGTCCAGACAGGGTAACACTCCACGGATCTTCCTGGTGCTTCAAAGAGGTGTAAACGGGAGGCAAAGCCAGACGACCCTTCGGTAGAGTAGTACTGGAAGCAAACAGGGGAATAATGACCTTGACATTCCCATATTTTTTGCATATAGGATCTCTATGGCTATTACAAGTGAAAAGAAAATTGGAAGGACAGAAATTTCGGTTAACAGACTTCGCAAGGAACAAAACGTTCGGCTTTCATTTTCGAATGAGATCAAACATCCTGCTTGGTGGAGTACGAAGATCTCGTTGGTTGTTCGTTGGACTAACCAGCATTTGCCTTGGCTTCTATAAAGCAGTGGTTGGAGGCGGGAGTGTTCGAGCGCTACCAATGGGGAAATGCTGAAAACCTTAAGCTGAAAGCACGATTACCTGCGTGATTGAGTCATTCGGAGGATTCTGGTTTGCTAGGTTTCGAAAAGTTCGAAACTAGATCTGCCCCCTAAAGAAAAAGTTTGGCGAAGAGATTTCAGAAGCGAAACGACCATCCTTCGAATGATAAAATGTCGCGAAACGAGAAAGATCGTTCAGATTGACTGAAATACAATTTTTTACAACCTGCATTAAGGGTGACAGGGGGCTGTGATGCGTGATGTTTCCGGAAGAGGTAAGAACATAATGGTCTGATCGGGCAGTGGGCGTAAGTATGGGAATATTTCAATATAGCAATCAGAAGAAAGTGAGGATGAGGATCAGATCCATTGGTTATACGTGTAAGGGGTTAATCTGTCACAATGAACTGTTAATCGGGTTGAATCTCTTGACTGTGCATCCCTTGATCGAAATGCCAGAAGGGTGTACTGGCCAGTCCCAGTTGTGGGCAATAAAATCACCCTGCTTAGTAGCATGACATTTGCACTCAACAAGATGAAGAGTGCCCAATGCCTAAAGTTTAGCCCTTCAAAAGCGATGTCAGTACTGCTGCAGCAGCGTTCCAGCTCGGGCGCGGTGGATACACACTGCCAATGATTCCCAAATGAGATGAAACAGCTACACAGTGCATCCACGGTTTCTTATTGGTGAGTTGAGCTTTGATATCACATAATGAATTATTTCATGCAAGCAATAAATAGCACAAAAGTTGTGATTGAAAAGGTGACATTCGAGTTTTACTCACCTGAAACTGAAAGTCGAGGTCGGAAAAGTGAACATTTATCACGGGTCAGACGGAAATTAACTGATGAACAGCAATAGGGTCATCCGTTCCGGGACAAAAGAGGTTTGAAAATTATGCTTGGGTGACGGAAAGATTGGAATTTGCCAAAGATATGACATTTAAATTATGCAATTGCTGGAATTACTGGTTTGTCCTTTGAAATTTCTGTTGTCTTTTCTGCGCTGTTTGACCTTAGATAAATTTGGAAATTTACCATTGCAGCAAATCTGTGCATGATTTATTGACGTAGGAAGCAGCTAACAGGTGGATTACTATGAATGTTAATAGAATGTAGCTGGAACGACAAGCTGTAAGAAAGACAGCTGCGCACCAAGGTCTGGTTGGTCATATACCGTCCATGATATTTATAGTCCGATTTAACTCCGCCAGCGCGTTGTGTAACTAATACGTTGTTTGGCATCTGTTCCGGTGAACAGTTTTGATTCGTCAAATGCACGCTGAAACTCTGATCCCCTCACACAATTCGGTCTAGAAATCCCATTCGAACCGGAAGTGGTCAGTTGGTCAGACACCGAGGTCTTGAATGGTGGATGTCCAGGGTTCAGCCCCGCCTTCGATGAAAAAAGATAAGTTATCAACAGGAACGCATTTCGAGCGTGGGCTAACTGTGCATTTTCACTCGATTCGTAAAGTCCCTAACTGTGCTTATTTAAGACTTAAAAACGGACAATAAATTATAGGGGCAGCATTTCGTTCGTTTTTGGCGACGAATCTGAAGTGGCTTTTTCTTTTTCTTTTTCACTACTCACGAGTAGTTTTAAGCATGAGGCACCTATTCAGAGAGGGAGGGGTTTAGGAATGGAGAGAATGGTTTCGCCAGTGTCACTAACTGAGTCAAATAATATTCATGATGACCAGAGTCTCAGTGTTGGCTCTATCACTCTGGTTTCAACCTGCCACTGGACAGTATGACCGGACTTGCCTGAATTTATGTTCTACAGTGTTTTTCATTCGCTGACTACCATTCCATTTGAATGGAACCGGAAATGAAATCCTCTGGGTGGTGGATTTGTAATTAAACTAAAGGGTCAATACAATTTTCATTTCGCCCATGGTTAGTCAAATAGAGCAAAATTTGATTGGACCGAGTAACGGAAACAAATAGAATCAATTATCGCATTGTTTCAGTTTATCAGACAACAAGGCGTAGTTATTTTCGATTGGAAAGTAATTATTTGCATATTATCTTGGGTAAACTGTCTGTAACCCTTCGGAAGTGGGAGTGTGGGCACAGAATTACTTTCCTCCCTAGTGAATTCTGGTTTGCTAGTCTCGGTCAATAAAAAGAAGAACGACCTAAATTGATTTCTGCAGAATTAACAAATTAACAATCCGATCTGCAGATTCTATCATTTGACGAAAACACGTTTTCACATACTGACCACGGATTGTTTTCGGTCGCCTGTTTGATCTAAGAAACTCGTCATGTTGTCATTCGTCCATTTTGTTCTCGCCAGAATCTCATCTGAATCACTGGGATTGCAAAATTGATTTTTGGACCACACAAGGATTTGTTGAAAAGTTTCCGTCGATCATTCAAGGCTGACCTTCAGCTCGGTTTTTTGTCTCTGGTATGATTCTTAGTCGGATGGGTGAACAAAATTATCCGGGAAGCACTTAACCGATTTTTCCGTTATTTTCGAACGTCAGATACGCAAGACACTTCGGTCCGAGCATCCCCATACTTACTTATGCTTGTTCATCCATGTATATGTGAAAACACACTGGCAACAAGAATGATTTTATTCCTAACAAATTTACCCAACCGTCCACATCGGTATACCATAGAAATCACACAGGGGGCTTGGTGAAATTCAACACAAACTAATCTGAAGTATTCTCAAACATTTCGAGAGCATCAAGACCAGAGATCGTGAACAAATCTGTACATTTCTTCCAGGAACTGTCAGTTTGTCGGATCCTGTGACAAGCTTCAGCACATCCGTGGCTTCTTCCCATTTGCGGCTAGGAACAGAGGGACGTTGACAATGGATTATCAATTCAACGCTTCTCTTCGCAACCGTAGTGGCTAATGGTTATCAAACATTTTTTTATGTGCCGTAATTCGTGTATCGCGAACAGGCAGTTTACAGTTCGATGGACCACACGTGATTATCACATTTGGCAGGAAACGAGGAGTTGGAAAGAACAGTTCCCCTTTAAACGTGAATAGAATCAGGGGAAGGAATTGTGTGTTGGCCATAAATCTACCGCAACCGAAGACGAAAAATTAAGGGAGAATTAAATTCCCGAGGTTAATTCGAGGTTACTTTCAGACTATGACCTTAGACGATAAGTGATGTTGGGTAATTAACGGTAAATATTTTGTGCAAAATCTGGAACTTCCAAATACAGATTATGTGGACGGATATGCGTGCCAACTAATCAAATCACAGTGAAATGGATGATCGTTTTTGCCAAGACTTTTGTTATTTTCATGTCCTGCTGGTTTCGGCTTCATACTCGGAGAGCAACCAATGGTAACATTTCAATGCCAGTTAACATTGCCTGGCTAAAACCGAACATTTGGGAACATCTTTCTCAGATAAAACAAGGCATCATTTATTTCTTCCTACCAAAGAAGGTAGCAACGAAGCTAACGTAAGCAACGTTGGGTTAAGAGATGGCCGTGGGTACCATGGTACGGTGACTTGAACTGTGAATGAACTATGTGAAACCACACCCTAGTTTCCTCATTGCGGGTCTAGTGATGCAACCACTCACGGTCAACAAATCATATGTGGCGATACTTGAAGTCAGGTGTAAAAAAATGACTCTTTATTTTAGTCACAAACGAGCATCCGGCGAACAGATACTAACAAAAGAGCAGCTGATTGCAAACTTCACATTGTGAATTCCAGGAAACATACTTTTGCTTTCCTGTACTCCTCCCAAAGCTTTTCTGGGTCAATGAACAGAGGAAAATTCGTACCCGGGTATCAGAAATCCATTCGCCAATTTCGCACTGACGACTGAGCTACTGATATTGACGTCAACATTGGGAAATATTTGGATACAATCACACTACGGAATGAAAAGAATAAGTTGTTCGTTTCGATTGCTCCGGGGCTGGTCTTATTGCTGAACTGGTATGAATTCTAACACCCTTGGCAGCGGGTAACTGTTAACTACATATTGTAATTTACAGACGATGCGTACCATCGATCAAAGGGGTGTTTAAATCTTCGGCAAATATGCTATTCACTTAGTGGTTAGCCTCGCTATTGAAATATCAAACGCTCAGTCGCCTGAATGATTTGTCTTGTCAAAGGTCATCCCCCCGCCCGGAATCGTGGGGGAGTAAACAAACATCAAAGTTATACTTTCATACGAATCACACGGGTTTTGTTCGCGTAGTATATGTCGTCGATACAACTTCGTTCCTACTGACCTAGACGGGAGTGGTAACACACTCTCCTTCCAGTTGGGATCACTGGATTCAGACCTTGGGTGCAGTGTAGGATACCTATCATGGATAAGCTCAAAATAGCAGGGAATGCGGACCTAGTGCCACCCGAGAGCTATGTCGATCGGATTATCTGTGATCTGTGCGTCAAAGGGCAGTCAATCAAACGTAGATGCATCAACAACTCTCGGAAATACGAATTTTCATACAAGATGTCGCTTGTGTATCGCACTGGAATGCGGAAACGCGGAAATGAGCTAGCTTGGCGGTCAGGATGCAACGGATTTGGCGTCAGTGAAGAAATTCCGCAGATCTCTACAAGACGAGTTTCACACACAAGTGACATAACCGTTTAAATGAAACTAGACTGTTCGTTTGCGATGTGCATGTGCAAATAATTCCACGATCCAATAGGCCAATCCGGGTTTGCAAGTCGGTTGGAAGCTTACCCTGAACAGGCACAATTCACCAATTTTGCATCCGCGTTTCATTTGCATTCTCACCATTTGAGTTGTTCCGACAGACTTGGCATTCAACCTTTTTTTGAATAGTCGTTCACCCATGAAATAACGATAAACATATTCAAGGCCATGTGTTCGGTGCAAGTGAGACTAGGGATTTGATTAGGACTCCATATTGGGTGATAATTAAGCCTTGAAACTAGTTGGAAACTATGCTCTGATGTACTCCACGATCTGCCAGCACAGATATTCGACTTATTGTCAAGTTAGCATTAGTTCTGTTTGTGCACAGGTATTATTTTATGAGGGTTCATTGCATATTTTGGCATCATAGCGCGTGTGTCGAACGTCCTCGCAAAGGCTGTCGAAGGGCGAGTGAACAGAAGATATTGTTTGTGTTTGTTCAATCACGTTCGGCTGGGAATTAGTCCAATCTGACCCAGCCGATGAACGAAAACCCACGAAAACCGTGACTGCACAAAAACACTGAGGCTGACAAAGCGATTTCAATGATCCCGAAGAAGGTAGTTGTAAAATCTTAATTCAGACAACTAATACTCATCTGGAACACTTAAAATAGGAATGTTCACAAAAATGAGACCATTTTGGAAATTTGGCTGATTGTTTGTGCAAATCCTGCTTCATTCTACCTCCGATCGATAATGGAACTGTAATACAAACAGATATTTGCCTTAACCATTGAACTTCGCCGTTCAAAATGTGATTTCCAGCGGGAATCGATTGTTGTCTTGGATAGGTCTATCGTTTTCGAGCAACGTGGACGCACTCCTGGGTGTGAACGCATCCCGGAATTCATCCAATTAGAAGCGAACAGATTCCGAAGGGGATTTCCGCTGGGCGGACCTAATTGATTGAGCTTAGAGTACACATGGAAAATTCCGAGTACACCCTATGGAAGAGAAACCGTCCTCAAAATACGACCAACTTCCAATATTGCGGTGTGGCTAATTAACAAATGCCCCCCCGAGTGTACCACTCGGGGCTGTTAAGTATCCAAAAACTGGTGAGTTCCACAAGTATCATTTAATGAGTTTATCCATGTGTGTGAATGGATTGATTGTATCCCGGTGCAGTTTTATGCGCTAATTAACCTCGAGACCTCGTCAACTTTAGTCACCGAACGGGGCAAAATAAGGATCGTATAAAAGGTGAATTTATCCTCTGTCCCCGTAATTTTCCAATCTCGCGTCTGGCGAATCAAAAAAAAGCACAAAACGTCAAACATACTGATTAACTGTAAACTTCCGGCAAATGTCTCCAACCTCAGTGCTCGCACTCACATTTGTCATATGCGTTTGGCTTGGAGTTTCGATGGGCGCACCAGCAACCAATGTAGTGTCGGGAATACGAGTCGGTCTGGGGAGTCAAAATTGTGGATGTAAGTAATAATCCATTTGAACATTCTCATGTCGTGAAGAGGCAACTCACGTCAGACTCTTTTTATTTCTTCCACGACGTGTCTTTCTCTATATGCGCTGGTCAACTTGAAACAAACAGTAGAGGTTCGACTAGCTGTAGCCTACTTGAGCAGACCCATTCTTGAACTGAAGTGAACGGACTGAATGCATGATTCACAGATCGATTTTGCTGACCGTGATCGTCTCATATTCGAAGACGAAAATCGTAAAGAAACGGTGATTTGGGGTAGTTTTATCAAATTGTTCTGATTTAAATTGGATGAGATTAAAATTCCAAAATCGGATTAAGGAAACCGATAGCATAAACCTATCAAATTCATTCCCCGGATTACTGTTCCGCCAACTTATTGGTTCGCATGAGACATTTGTAGCAAAAAATGCCGAGTTAGGACACCAAACCAAGTAAAGAGAGTTTGGCTAGAAAAGTCGACAAAACGGGAGGCGTCAAGGTAGGTGTTTGTTCCAGTTCGTACGGATACAGAGTCATTGTTGTTGGTCAGAACGAGTGCGAGTAAATGATTGAAACGGAACCAAGAAGTTGCCAAGTGAACATCATCTCAATGCCAATTGACGCTGAACATCGATCCGAATAATGTCCACGGAACAGAGACTACTCAGTCGCCGGACAACCAAACACGGAAAATCCTTATTGAAACGAATGAAAATCTTGCGTCCCAGCATGCTTCTATTATCATGATCTCGGTACACTGGAGCTCAAGGTCGGCAGGTGTGTGACTAATGCGCACGAAAGACATGGAGATGTGCTGCCCGTTAAAGGGTGAGTAGGAAACACAGTTCAGACAATATTGTAATGAGAAACTGCTGTGCTTGTTGTCATCTGCGTTCTGTTTTCGACAGAAAACCGGATAATTTTCAGTGTGACGTGTCTGAATTAAAACAGAAAAGCTTTACAATATAGCACCAGTACTCAACATGTACATATATCGGCGCTATTTAGTCAAAGGCGAATCGGTTGAGGGCTGGTGCCCTGATTTAATCACCATTTTTAATTCACGCGTAGCTCCTTACTGTCTTTACTCGCACGATGGTCAGACAAAATAGGAAAAGAATCCCCCAAATACAGTCAACATGGTCTGGCGTTCTCGTGGCCATAGACAACGAAACAGGCCAGATTAGAAGCTGGACTGGATCGAGGTAGATAGATGCTACCGAAAGGACAACATTATCATTGGATTTTAACCTCGAAGAAAGCTCCTCGTGCAGCCCAGCGGATCATGAAGTGATCAAGTAAAACTAATTCTATCGTCAATTCGATTGCATTTTGATGCCCCGATACGAAGCACTCATTGAAAACCGCCTATTTTCCCATCTTTTCCCGTCCGCAGCCTGCAACGGTGGTCAGTCGATGGTCGTGGATATGGTATGCTGTGGTGACAAACCTACCGGTAATTGTGGATGTGGATGCGGGTGTGGATCCCATCCGCCTTGTAAATCATGTGATAATTCCGACATATCCAAACGAATCCACAAACTGATGAGAAAAGTCCTACGAGCATTGGGCGGTTGTCTCTGTTTGCCAAGGGCATGCAAAATTCCGGTTTCCAAATGTTCAACTTGCCTTGGTGCTGCGTGTACACCCGCACCGCGACTACCCGTTAGTCAATTGAACCCGTGGTCGTATGTGAAATTCCCGACGATTGTAAGGACCACACAAAAGCCGTAAAAATGAGTAAAGTGTAACCAGAGGTGTGTAATGCTTTCAGCCAATCCCAGTTAAATATGCTTACACATGCATAAACACACACATATATACACACACAAAAACGGACACACGTATAACTGCTTATGTTTCCCATTATCTTTACCCGAATGAAGGAAGAAAGAATGTTTCAAGTCGAATAAAATTTTACTCTACGTCGAATATTTTCCCGATTGTCGATTTTGCCTCGTGAATTTGAACATTTATTGACTTAATAATAGTGAATTAGTCAATGGAAAATGGTAGACGTGGTGAATTAAGAGAAAAGTTTGATCAAGAACGGGATGACATCGAAAAAGTAGGATTAGACAGGAAATAAAACTAAGGACTGGGTAAAGCAAATAAAATGGCAAAATTTTGATTCTTTTGATCATTCGAAGTCGCTCGATGAACAATCGATATCTCGGAAGTTTGATCGTTTTTGCTTCTCACACGCTTCTATTCGAAAAGTCAGCAATTAAAAATGTCATCCTTCCGAATGCAACTCTTCTGAGTTGGAACTTACTAATCCCTATACTGGATATGTATCAACGACAGTAACTTGCCTAAATTAGGCACAGTGACCATTGTTACTTTTGAACGGCGCGCGTTTGACTCGATTGCTTTACTTTAGTCGCGTCATTATGCTTTATTTTATTCTCAGGAAGATTACATCCAAAGAAAAACCGACATAGAGCTTAAATAAGGATAGGTTTCTGCAATGTGTTGTTGTCTGCATCGAGAGAGTGAATCGTTCATGAAGATTTCAGCAAAAAATGCTCTCCATGATTTCAACCTGTGAAATTTAAGTCTACTCAAATGAATAGTACTTAGCAACTCATCACGAGAATGCAATAACAAGATCTTCGTCATTGCTCTAGAACTGACTTTGCACAAGTATACTGTGTTTGTCGTGCTATTCAACACATTCGGGGAATCGATTTTTGCCCATTAGAACGGAAGGCAATTTGTTCCAGTCCAAATCGATTACAATTTGACTGGTTTGCATTTGAGTTGTTTAAATTGATACGATGAAGCTCGCGCAAACTGCAACTCAAATGGCACTATTTCATTCGATATTAAAGCGGTTCGACTGATATCACGTGACGAGTGCCAATAAACACTAGTTCGAGCTGCGTGGCGAACAAATCGCACATTCATTTCGACGAAATCTGGCGTCATTTTTTCAAAATTAAAATTTCTCTGAACTTGAACCGTTATGTCATGTGAAACAGAATGAACGAATTCAACTGATCAGTAACACTGAAGTTTAGCTCACCGATAACTTATGCTTTACTGGAGAATAGTTGCAAAAATTGCGCGTCGTTTCAATTTTTCTCGTTTAAGAAGAACGAAATAAATCATTCCACCTTAGCGAAATGGCTGGGTGGCTCATCACCTACTCAAAAGTCGGGGTTACCGGCCCCACTTTAGGCGATTTTTTTACGCTGAAATCACTTTGATCGATGCGTTTTGTCGTCCAGTATTGTTGAACATTTGCCCTCAGTCACAAATAGGCTATATCTTGACTTAGAGCGGTAAAAGGTGATCGCTAATTAGGTATGAATAAACGCATTTGTCGTAAGATGGTCTCGCCGGCGTATGAAGTAATGTGATCACTGTATTAAGTGGTATCAGCTGGTATGTGGGAAAATGTGTCGTAAGTGAGTTATAAATCATAAAAGCAAAATATTTGCCTGAAGTTAATATAAAAAAGATTATCACACATGCTTGTGAGAACGCCCTGGTCTTTTCACTGAACCCGTGTTATCAGCACGTGGACAAAGCGATGCGTGTATTCCAGTCTGGAAGCAGAATTCACACTTGGTTACCCCGTATTAATGAGTAAGGAAAAAATCGAACTGGAGCATAGCCGTCCAAGAAGATAAACGCGTTTGATCGTCATCAACCGGGACCAATTTCAAACTGATTCTGATCAACAAAAGTACCATCGTTAGAGAAAAACATTCAAGCTATGATTCCGTTCTACTTCCTAATCAAAGTACACTCTGTACACCCATGCGAATGAGATTGGTTGATGAGCTGGTTATGGGCGTCTTCAAAATCGATAAGTGTCACATTTAAAAACATGTAGAGTTTAATTCTTAATCAATTTAACCCTTCAGCAATTTTCAGTGTCTAGAACAAAATAAAACATTTTAAATAAGCTCATGCTAACTTTTCTGCTTCGGCAGGTAATCAGGCTTTCGACTGGTTACGAAAACAAACAAATAAGCGTACAAATCATATTGATTTTATGAACGTGCCAGATTAGACGGCGCTTTTAGGTTTAATTCATGACTTTGTTGCTTTGTAATCATATGACACCTAGCTAAGTTGCTATGACTGGCAGCCAGTGTGAGAGAGTCAATTATTGGACCACACCTGAGGGCCACCGTTGGCCAAGCGGATACGGTCGTGGCATTTGGACGTGGAAGTCGAGGGCTCGAATCCTCCCACCACCGGTCAGCTTTTCCAGTTGGCAGCCGTCTATTGGCCGCGACCTTCCTGGAAAGTGATGTGCATCTTTATTTCATTAATAAAGGAAGTAAAAAGACAACAGATGTAGCTGGAAGTTCCAAAGTGCGCAGACTGTTCAAGTAGGGTACGGTAAATTCTTTATTGTGTAACTCAGAAACCAAGTGCCTGTACTTCGCTGCCAATAGCACGTTTCTTACACGGCTGGATGAACGAAATTGCTCCGGAAGCTCTCTACCGCTCTCTCGATTATCGCTACACCTCAGGTAAGCAAATCCGGAAAAATTCAGTCCAACTTTTCTAACTTCTAATGATTTACTTGACATTCAAGTGGCATGTGATTGGCCATTTATGAAATTCCACCTACAGTCTTTATCTTCATGCCGATAAAACGTGCTAGGCGAGAACTGTACCCCAAATATGCAAACTGGATTCAGGGTGTACGGGGAATGCATAAATAAGTAAGAACGCATTTTTATACACACACATACACACACGCACGCACATACACAATGTGATGCACAGAAAAGCTTGCCCAGTTTGATCATTTGATAAAGTTAGGAATCGTGCTCGTGTGTATATGCGGGCGGAATGTGAGCAACCGCTTCAGCCTAGATTCAAAAAAAGGAATTCGGAATAAGGGCTGCGTTACATTCGAATGAGTCAGACATATCTCGAAGCTGGTGGTCAGGTGTGCAGGGTTAATCGGTACAGTGTACCGTAAACAGATTGGATTGTGATTGTTTCGCCTTGGACAGTATGCTTGGCCGAGAACTGTGTGGTCAACCAATGTCCCCCTATTGCATCACTATCGGTCAGATTTGTTGTTAATCAATTAACAAATAACAATAGTTGGTTTTCGAAAGTTGCATGTCATTTAATTACAACCTGTACGGGCAGTGGTCTTCCCAATGCGGTTGCTATCACGGTCTCTGCTTTTTGACTGTGAAAACAATTTGTTAGATTCGACGCCAAATGCTTTGTAAACCGTACGTGATGCATCAGCACTGTTCATTTTTGTTTGCACAGTTAAGATTCCGTGTTTCGTGGCTGCCCGTATTATCCTCACGACCCGATTTCACACAAAATTCACACAGAATGTCTCTATTGTCTTTAATATGGTAGTAGTAGTAGTAGTAGTAGTTCATGGCCGGCAGACTCACAGTAGTCGAATCCATGGGACGCGACCCAGTAAGGAGGCTTAAAAGTCCCTGAGGCTGACGTCTAAACCCCAATTGTAACCTAAAAATCGGCTTGCGACATTCCATAAGAAGTGACTGTGTCTTGCTAGACGACTTGAGGCAAGACATACTGTGGCTTCCCGTACATCGTTTGTTCACGCCTTTATTCGGCCATCCCACGGAAATGATATCAGGTAATGGTGAGAACGAGTATTAGACACTTGAAAATAGGATTGCAGTTGCAATACTGGAGTACGAATCGAAAGAAGTTGTCAGAATTCACGAACGCGTGCTGTTTTCACTCTCGTTCTACGGCAGCGTCAAGCAAAGTCGGCACCTAGGACCGTGTTGGCCTAAGTGTACCTTATGCGGATCTGACAACCTATCTTTGTTTGTTGTCTCCACATTGAATGTTCATGTATTAAGGCAAGATATGCGCAAACAAAAGGCGACAGTGTCCAAAACTATCGGCCAACCTCGAACAGACTTAGCTATGGAATCCGTGGAAAGGACCCGAGAACCTAGTTAACGATATGCCCAGAGCAGTGGGGCTTGGGATAGTCTATAGGGTGGACTCTGAACATCTGTCAATCGCATGCATACAACTAAACCGTAAGTTTGTGTCACACGATTCAGTGAACGACAGGCTACGATCAACCCATGCATTTTCTCATTGAATAATTGACGACAAAAAAACAAATGAATAGGTCAAAAATCATACAGTGATGATCTTACCGTGGAGGCGTGAGAGTGACTGTAAAACCAATTTATTTATTGTACAGGTCTAGTTGTGATCTGTTAACTCGTCAGAAGGAAGTAATTTGACTTTTTTCTTCGTCGATGCGGCTGAATGCTCACGGCACATTAAAGGACAAGGTGCAACCTTTGAAATGGATGATAGTTTTCATGCTAGTATCCACTCGTTCGATCAACAGTTGGCTGAACTGGAAGCAGAGATCATTCGAATCGATAGTTTATTAGATAGAATTAGCCGATGGATCGAAACAAGATAAAGTTGCCTGAAATCTTAAAGAACGCTTTGAAATCATTAGGATCAAAGTAAAGTGGGAAAACACCGACCTAATCATCTTTTTGGATCACTTCAAGACGTGTCTCACATGAGCGTTATCTGCCATTAGATGCATATGTTCAAATTCCACAAACGGTGATCTTTTGAATCCGCTAACGTGCAGATCGATAAATTTTCCTTGTCCTTAGTTTGACCACCAGAAATAAGAACAGACAGGTCTACAAAAGCAGACAAAATTCACAATTCAAGAGGAAACTAACTTATGAGAATTCGAATTCCAAAGCCCAAACGGGTTTCACGTCCAAATCATCCTGGGATGTCCCATGTGGCGTGATGGTGAAATGTCTTAGAGTTATGGTAAAAGAATCGGGAACCCTAATTCTGGTTTCAAAAAGCTTTAGATATTGCCTTAGGGTATCTATCAGCCTGTCAATATCAACATAACTGAGCTACGTCAGATAGAGTTCATGGCTGTTTGGACATAGCTCAACATCCTGAAAGCAAATAAAGCCTTAAATTCCGGTGGTTTATGTTCCGTTGTCTTGAAACTGTGATCTGATCGTATGCCAGGTCCCGTGGCGAGTATTTTCAGCATATTGGAAAAAACGGAAACATACCGAAATTACGGTGACTTAGGAAAATTAATCTCAGTAGTCACCAACTTACTTCCCGTGCAGTCCCATTGCTACTCACGGGCATAGGAGATAACGCGGTAATTTTAGTTTTACGATGGACAATGCAGTTGATAGTTAGAATTTTGTTCAAATTCAGTTCATTTATGCCCATCTCTCCGGGGAATTAGGTCGACTCCTTCAAAGGTAGGTACTGCGATATACTACTTAAAAGTAGCCCTTGCGCTCGACATGTTTCAAGGACAATTGGACCAAACCAGGCACATAAACACACAAACACACACAACTTGCAGGTTCATGCGCGATCCAAACAAAACCATCATTTCCGCAAACAAAATGGACTGCGACGAGTGTATCTGTGATTGAATTGTTGAACTCTGTCCACTATTGTCCGTCTGCATTCTGGCCAGGGTAAACAAAAATGCACCTGTTTAAATCAAACTACTCACCGTTTAGGTTTGTTGGCATTTGATTACACTAGAGCTGCACTCAAGCACCACCATCCTGTCTCCAACCCGACAACTGGTTGGAGTGTTTTTGTATATATGTCATACTTGCTTTCGTGGATTTTTCGACCCTGAGTTCGAAAGAGTTGAATTGATCCCAGTCCAGCTGAGCACAGATTTGTTCGATTTGATCGAAAAATTTAACTACCGGCAGCAATATTCCTAAAAGATGAGAATTCTCCTTTGCTGAGTTTTGAAATCGCATGTCTGTCGCCGGTGAGTCCGTTCACCCTAATCAAGTGATGTTGAAACCCCATCCCTGGTGCATCTCCCTATCTTCGCTTAGCGTACAATCAAAAGTTTTTTTTTTCTCACCTTCGATGTTGACTTTTTAATCGATCTTTATCTCCTTTGGTATGCTTGTTTGATTTTATTATGACAACGAAACTCAAGATGCTGTGAATGCTAAGGATGTTTTGTTTGGACTACAGCAAAACGTCACGTTCTAGTTATTACAGCCGGAGGAGTTTGATGCAAGACTATTTCACCTGCCAGATTCAATTTTCATCCTTCCGTGTAATGACACTCCGTCTGCACTCCTTGCTAAGTCTTGCCTACTCCTCTGAACTGTTTTCTTCCTATGCAAGGAGACTGTTTATCTCAATTTCCTCGTTGCAAATAAGCATGCAAACAATGCTGTTTTAGGACGTGAATATTCCAGAACTGAGATCAAATGCCCTTAATTTAAGGTAGACTACATGACATGACAAATTTGCCTTTATCCTGCTCTCTGGGTTCAAATGCACCAATATGGTACTAATCGTCACATTTCGAATTAGCTAGCGGTTCCAAAGAGAAATGTTCTGACGGATATCTCCTTTTTTGCCATACACGACCATATTTTTCCAACTTTTAAAGCCAGACAGCTTGAAATGTCACTTGACCGAGAACATTTCATGGTTTGTGAACGTTGGTGAAGATTCATACGGCTAGAGAACTGTCGATATACACATATATATATATATATAAGCAGGAAGTAGTATCTGGATGCGTAAACAAAATTAGCCCGGGAGCACACGACCGGTTTCGCGGTTATTGTCCCTCGTCAGGTATGCGTACCCGGTACTCTCTTGTCCAAANGAGTCCGTTCACCCTAATCAAGTGATGTTGAAACCCCATCCCTGGTGCATCTCCCTATCTTCGCTTAGCGTACAATCAAAAGTTTTTTTTTTCTCACCTTCGATGTTGACTTTTTAATCGATCTTTATCTCCTTTGGTATGCTTGTTTGATTTTATTATGACAACGAAACTCAAGATGCTGTGAATGCTAAGGATGTTTTGTTTGGACTACAGCAAAACGTCACGTTCTAGTTATTACAGCCGGAGGAGTTTGATGCAAGACTATTTCACCTGCCAGATTCAATTTTCATCCTTCCGTGTAATGACACTCCGTCTGCACTCCTTGCTAAGTCTTGCCTACTCCTCTGAACTGTTTTCTTCCTATGCAAGGAGACTGTTTATCTCAATTTCCTCGTTGCAAATAAGCATGCAAACAATGCTGTTTTAGGACGTGAATATTCCAGAACTGAGATCAAATGCCCTTAATTTAAGGTAGACTACATGACATGACAAATTTGCCTTTATCCTGCTCTCTGGGTTCAAATGCACCAATATGGTACTAATCGTCACATTTCGAATTAGCTAGCGGTTCCAAAGAGAAATGTTCTGACGGATATCTCCTTTTTTGCCATACACGACCATATTTTTCCAACTTTTAAAGCCAGACAGCTTGAAATGTCACTTGACCGAGAACATTTCATGGTTTGTGAACGTTGGTGAAGATTCATACGGCTAGAGAACTGTCGATATACACATATATATATATACATAAATTGTAAGTAACATCTGGATGAGTGAATAAAACTTGCCCGGGAGCACACGACCGGTTTCGCGGTTATTGTCCCTCGTCAGGTATGCGTACCCGGTACTCTCTTGTCCAAAAATCCTCATACTTGTACACTCCGAATTGGTATGTCTCACCAAAATCTTAGTTGTAGCGTTAAGAGCCTACGCGGTAGCTTTTCGTCGAAGGGTCCACAGAAGAACCACAACTGTAATTCATTGATAATTCTTTGTCAGTTGGGCTGAGCCAACCTAATATATATATATATATATATATATTGACGAAATTCATGCAACAAGAGTCATTTGAACACGTTTCACTCCCGTAAGTAACAGTATAAAAAACAAATTTGAATTTGCAAGAATTGGCCTATCTTTTCAATGATAACCCACAAACTTTGGGGTTATCTAGCCAGCAAATCGGTTAAATATTTAGTCGATATTCCATTTGCATATATCATGCATATAATTTATTCGTGATGCGCTATGAACCCGCTAGGAAGAACATAGATTAATGCCCAACGATTTGGCATGTGTATTGACAAAAATCAATTAACCATGCCAACTGACGGGTCTGCCACTATCATTCAGCAATTCCTCGGTCTTTCTAACAAGACATCCTGCATTTTCGTTGCCAAATTATCTATTTGCTCCAAATGCCAGAAAATTTCAAAATTTTCATATAAACATCTATTGGTTAGGTATCTAGTTAAATCATCAAGTTTCAGGTCAGATTATATTTTTACAAAGGGGCCAAATTTAATTCTAACTACTATTTGACGCAATTTACGTCAAAACGAAAAAAAAACAAACGTACTCAAAATAACGTGAATGAGAGCGCTTTTTCGGATACACTGTTGTTTCTTCAAATTGTCTGCTTGCCCAGAATCTGGGGGTGATGTTTTCGTTACCGTAGCGACAAAATTTCCTATATCCGTGATGGATCCTCTATGGATCAGCGTGTTGGTCGGTTCTGATTTTGTTCTTCGAAGAACAAAACATCTCGATCGTAAATAAGAATGCGGTATAATTTTTCCGAGGACATTCGTTCTACAAAATATCCATTATGCAAGTGTTTTACAAGTCATCTAATACTATGCGCCCAACAACAAAATTAACGGATCGCCAGATCAAGGTGCTTTTAAATATTGTTCAACTCCATCTGGACAACGATGCGTGAACTAATGACCATAATCTGCCGTACGATTAGAGGTAAAAAGTTATTCATGAAATTTTAATACCACTCATGAGCAATTTCGGGATCACTTTCTATGTCACTGATCTCTTCCCTTTAAAGCATTCCGTTGGCATAGTCTGGACCTTTAATGCGAAGTAAGTAACGGTCTCGTTTAGTTTGAAACCCTCGGAAGGCTTAAACAAACGCGTTTTAATTGATCGAGAATTTTTAATTCTTTTATCGTCTTCTACACTGTGCTGCCAAAAGATTTTACCACCTCTAGTCAACTAATTTACTGTCATGATAACATTGTAAGCGATTAAGTCAGCGCGCCTAAATGACCCTGACGCAAGTTAAACTTTAGTATAAATTATGATAATTGGAAGTAATTTTTTTCCCTCTCGGTCAACCACGACTGTTAAACTCCAGTTAACGAGAAATATACAAATCAATAAATAATACACTCCGGCCAATAAATATAAGGTGACCCTGGTTAGAAGTTTTCGATAAAATAAGTGTTTCTGTTGGACAGGCGACCTGGTCTTCATTTATGAATTGGAATTGCATCTGGGCATCTGGGCACACTCAAGGACGTCAATGAAGTTTTCATGATCCAGTCGTATTTCCCTTTTCAAATACAGACTCGTTTACCTTGACAACCAAGTTCATCCATGTTTAACAGGTCTTATCACTATGTACAAACGGATATAATAAAGGAAACCTGTATGTAAGTCCATGATAATTTATGGTTCTTCATTGTACTTCGAAAGTATTCCATATCCAAGAATATCAGCAGCTCAGGTTACATATTGAGGAAAAAGTTATAAGCATGTACACTACGCCGTAAAATGTTTATAGTGACTTTTCGATCCACATCAAAACTCGCCATGGGATGTGAATGCATGAGTGTGTGACTGAGACGGCAAGTTCCGTATGTTCTGGTCTATTTCCCCCCGATCACCTTCATATATGCGGGGGACATGATAGGCTAGAGAACCCCAGTCCATTATCCAAATTGCTCACAAATCTACCTGGACACCGCGATCCGTCTTGTTCAATGACAAGGACCGCGCGGATCATCGCGATCAGTCGGGAGTAGTCTACGACGTCCCGTACCTAGGATGTGATAAGGAGTACATAAGCTGGACAGGTAAACATTTACACACTGGTTCACATGAATTCGAACTAGCCTTAAAACGGGCCGATCCACATCCATAAGGCAAAAGTGATTGTCGAAGCTAGAAAAAAAGAGAACGTGCGGTCCTCCAAGCCCTCCACTCGACTAACTCGTTCAGTCGACACTTAGAAATCGACAAATTCTACGTCGCCTTGGCAAAACCAATAGAAATCAATCTCACAGAACGGAGAAAGTGACTAACGCATAACGCGCCAGACAATGTGGAACTTGCCATCCCAGTCACACACCGACTCATCTGGGTTTAATGGCTAGTCCAAGTCTGAATCGAAACACCAAAAAAACACTCCGCAAAGCACCGTAGGACTTTAAATTTTTCTGCATATATATATATATATATCATTTCTGTTAAACAAAGTTCACTGAGCTGGTTACCTGGCACCCCGAACTATATTCTCTGATTAATGTAACAACGGAGTGTACAGCATATGAATTGTTTTTTACAGCTGAGTACGAAGTACGCAGACGTGATAAGCGGTAGTAATCGATTAAATAGTAGCTCGTTCTCGAGAAATATTTATCCCACTCGGGTTCAACCCTAGTCATGAATGGAAAATTATTGGGAGTTGGTAGAGTGACTACAGAGGCCCGATTCCCAGTCGAATTAAAAGTGCACTGAATTAGAACACACGTTTCCCGCAATCGAAAGTTCGACAGTGAGATTACACGGTGCGAAGTCGAATTTTGAATCCGTAAACCTTAAGTGGTACTTTCGTTCTGTGAAAATCTATCGCTTTAGAATGCGATTTGAACTTGACAAAACAAAAAGCAAGACAGTTTGTTTTTCCACGGGTCAGTATCCCCAGTGGCCTGTTTTGAGAAATATTTATCAAAAACTTGAGTAATCGAATAACCATGAGGTGTGTAGAAACTTTACGGGGAAAAGAACCAAATGTCAGAAAAGGCAATGTATTTGACAATCCTCCAGACTGAACAGAATGTATGGAGCAAGCGAATTAAGTTGATATCATTTTAGATAACAGTTCAACGCGAATATTTGATTGTCCCGCGTACCCACTCAACATTGTTGTCCATATTTTCGTTTGAGACTACATCTCATCGATTTTGCTTGCGCGCAGCCGGCCAGTTCTGGTCTTCCAAGATCACGAATTAGACACAAATCCTTCAGGCGAACGCAATGTGGGCACGCATTACATCCGGTCGGATCGAACACTTTTTTATCTAAAGATGCATTGAATAAAAACAAAAGCATTTAATAAGACTAAAGCATAAGCATGCATGCGATACGAACAAGCTGGCAATGTGTAATCACTTGCAGAATACAGAAACGAGACCTATCTGGTTTACTCCCTATGTATACAATACTTTGTTGAAAATCAGTAACGTTTCTTTGTACCAAGGCTTGTCTGTACGAGATAAAATGTCAAGTTGTATCACATTATGATTTTGTAATGCTTGCACATGTCCTGTTAGAAATGAATTGCTTTCTTTTCCTGTTTCGTTTATGTGTACTTGAGTTTGTGGTACAATCTACCGTGCCCTGTTCTACCGGCTTCGTGTATGCGGACGAGTATGAGACAGACATCGATCGGCAAGCCTTGTTTGTCTGTCACATGATGACACACTTGGATATTGGAGTTAAATACGTCCCAACAAGTGCATCCGCCCGTTAGTTTTGCTGCCATTTTGTCAAACTACATTGAATGTGATTTGATCTAGCGAAACAAATTCGGAAATTTTCACTTGTCCGAATTTTAAATCCGAAAATCGATCATAACGGATAATGAGCAAGTCACCTTGCACAGTGTATCAGGTAGTCAATTGCTTGGTACGAATGAAGTCACGAGACAGAAATTTGGATATACGGGATGAGTGAGTGACATGATGAACCAAGTCGCAAGTGCTTAATTGAAAATCCATGTATAAATTAGATTGCCAATCAATGTTAAATATTGTGCGTGACAAGTCAAACAGTCTTACGATGATTTCGTAAATCGTTTTCAGGTAATCAAAAAAATTATTCTGTCTGATTAATTGGCTTTTAAACAAATTAGACCGGTTTCTGATGACTGGTCATTAACAACGAGTTTGTGGGGTTTTGTACATTTAGTAATTTCAGTACTTTGTGATATAAACTTTGACCAAACTGGTACGCGCGGAAAAGTCCGTTCAATTTACGACAATCGAACTTCGCGGCAACCAGACACACAAACCAGCAAACATGAACACCCAATTATAGAGGCCTGCAATTTCGCTGATTTTCGAAAGGAATTTTGTAATTCCAACAGGTTGCGAATAAACAGTTAGCCGATATTTTATTTTTCTCAATTACGTTCATAGACTGTGAGGTTTGCCACCCCCTTTTTAGGAGATCGGCGGTGGGGATATCCAGATGAATAAGACATCTACCACGTGACACAGTCAATATAGTAGTCACGTGCCTGCGCATACGTCTTGGGTATGTCGAAAAACAGAACACAAACCGTGCTTTCACTAAGTCCATCCTCGCCCAATTATCTTTAATCGACTTGTCTTATCGAGACAGATAGCAAGCATTTATAATGATATCTTCCTGTAGCTTGTCTATACAACATGTGATATCCAACTAGGTGTTAATTCGACAGTCTCCATCATTGTTCTCTGTTACCATGTCCCGCGGTCTTAGTTGCACCCGCTATGCTTTCACGAATGTGGACAAATAAAGCTGGGCATTTTGCCAACCTGTTGTCTCCAAATTGAGGTGAATTATCACGAGTAGGAAAAGAATGGACAAGGAATCCAGTAATCCGTTACTCGTAATAATGTCAGCGGAGAACTCCATATATATATATATACATATAATGTTTACATGCATATATATAAATATATATATTCGTTTATATTTGAGTACCTTTGTAAATGAGAAAACTCTTAATATCGGGATATAATTGTTGTTGCGAAACATGACGCATTAACAAATCTATCCAGCCAAACAGACATACACACACACACATGCACGATTTAAACCTCACAGTTTCCGTTATGGCTGATATGTTTCAAATGATGTATTTAACACCTTTGTTTCATTGTCAGATAGAAAAATCGAAGCTAGTCTGATTTAGTTCAGTTGTACAACACAGAGCAGAACTAATCCTCGTCTTTTTTCCTCCTACGAATGGATCTGAACCCAGTCTGCAAATAGCCTAATTACAAAAACAATGTCACTCGCGTTTCGGTCTACACGGATTTCTACACAGTTGTTTTTATGCATTGCTAATCAAACGCACAGATTAATTCTTTTGCGTTTCACTGTATTCGAAAACTACCATTTCCGAACTGGGGCAAAATATATCGTGGTTCGTCCAATGTCTTCTTACTCTGACTTTTCTATTCTACGAAGTGCGTTGTATTCCTATGGAAAAATTAAACAACCTATGATACAAGTTAACTCCGGCATTTGTCTCAGTGTGATTTTACCACACAATCTGGTGCATACTGTTCGAATCATAATCATTTGTTTAAACACTAGGGCTAATCTTTATTGAGTTAAATGTTCTAGAACTCGCATTACTTCCTGTGTTCGTCCGGGAACTTTGTACCGTGAGCGAACTTTAACTCGTAGTGTTTATGAGTTTTTTTTAAATGTTTTCTGGCTTCCTACCGAACGAAGCTGAACTTTAAGCCCGGATCACCTGAGAAGCGGCACTTTCATGAAGTAATTTACCATATGATATCATAGCTCAACTCAACAAAGAAGTCATCTATCAGCACGGGTCGATTGCTGTGAGCCAGTGGCCAGTAGCCGTTAGAATCAGTGAGGGATTGGTGCGACATCATGTGGTGAAATTTAACAAACCGTTGAGAGCCTGCCCGGTAGCGTAATGGCTAAGGCTTTCGAATCAAAACCCTTCGTTCGTCTTTGTTCGGGTTTGCGTCCCAGTTCGGGCGCGGTGGATATGCACTGCCGATGATTCCTAGCAAGGATGAAACAACTGTACAGTGCTTCCATGGTTTCTTTATGATGAGTTGAGCGAGGCTATCACATGGTGAATTATTTTATGAAAACATTCAATCTCCTACTACTAGCATGTACCAAGTGGCACTTAATTAGG
Source organism: Fasciolopsis buskii (assembly GCA_008360955.1). Lineage (NCBI taxonomy): Eukaryota > Metazoa > Platyhelminthes > Trematoda > Plagiorchiida > Fasciolidae > Fasciolopsis > Fasciolopsis buskii. Next base: position 46,872 of record LUCM01001605.1, read on the forward strand.
GAATTGTCCTCTCTAAACCATGTCAAAATACAACAACACTGAAGACAATCTCAAGCTCTTGGTATCCAGTCCGACTAATTTCTAACCCAATGTCTCCTTACGTGCCATTCACAGTGGCATTAAAAGCGATTTCTCTTCCGCATTGGGACAGATAATTCTTCTGCGACTTCTTTAATGTGGACATATCGTGTTGACCAGAAGATAATTGCCTCCAAGGAACAAGCGGTTTGGAGTTGATCGGTTTTTCTATTATATGGTTATGTAACCGCCAAAAGTGTGCCTCCCATTATGCATAAGGCCTTTATTTGTTCACATGTATTTAGTTTTGATTTTGCAATATTGTTGTCCCCTTTTGGACCCAGCCGAGATGATTTATCTTTCATATTTTACATTCTTTGTTGATGAAATAACGATACACATCATTTTTCTGGAAGTAGGCCGCAGCCAACTGCAGGCTGCCAAGTGGGGAAGTTGACCGGCGGTGGGGGGGGGTTCGAATCTGCGACCTCCACGTCCAAACGCCACGACCTTACCTGTTTGGAAACCACCGGCCAACGAGCAGGGTGGATGGTGATGAGAATGTCCTTACTCAGAGTTCCCGAACTAGATTGGCGCTCTACTGCCTTTTGCGCTGGACTTTTGAGTCGGCAGCTTCGATTAGGGTTTCCAAAGAAATGCCTCTTCTACGATTTCAGCAGTCGTGATATATCAATCGCCCGAATGCCTTCAGCGCCATTCCTGCGTGGGACCTACCCAATTTCCATTCAGCAGCTACAACAATTCCCTCAACATTAGAAGACATGCCACAACCTTAGATTATTCAATCTGTGCTTCATATCGTAATTAATTCAGCAGTGGGTTGTTTACCGGTCGTTTAGGACCACAACGAGCTGAATTCATGTTTCAATCAGTGGAACTGTAATTATAAATAGGTAATACAGACCGATTGAAACAGGACACAGTATCTGGACTGAGTACCATCTGATGTTAAACTTCAGCGGGACTGTCACTAATGAAGAACGTGGCAATGATGCCTGAGGCCAAACGAAACCAGCGCGCTAGGTTGGGTTTGGCTTGCAAATGAACGCTGCGATTTTACAAGACGGCCTACTATAAACTCCTCTCCATGGACATTCCATAAACGGAGGCCGGGCTAATGCGTCTACTTACAATCCGTGTAGGGGCTGTCTTCGACAGTAAAACGGGAGACTCGCTCTAACTAGTCGATTTTATCAGTTTCACCTGTTTAACTCTGCGTGAAGTTATAATTGCTTTGGTCATGACAGTGCTTGCAATTCGACAGGCAGTTCATTTTTATTAGTCTCCTAACCATACCTGACCTAGTGGAACTTTTGGTGATTTTGTACCAACCCAAGGTTTCGGGGTCATAGACATCGCTCGCTCATCCGCACCCCCGTGTTGTAGTGGCCCATAGAAGGTCCGTAGCCCGCTTCTTCCATCACACTTGCGTGCAGTACATGTTTTAATGAAAAAAAACCGAGATTCTACAAGATCGTTCACTGTGTGACTTCCCCTCGTGCATGCGCTGTCAATTTTAACGAATATGTATCTTGCGCAATTAATCTCGCGTTTTTTTAAAAACAGATGAACGTGAAATCATGAGACCGAAAAAACTTCTCGGAATATTATGTCAGACAATTGCTTTTTATTTCTAATATCTATTGATTTAGCCATCAAAATAGGCTAATGAATTATGAACGTATGAAATTTTTATTTTTGGCCTACGTGTCTGTTCAACTACTAATTTGGGTGATCTACTCCGACACTGAAACGTAAAAATAGATCCATCCTTATTAGGAATCATCAGCAATGAATATCCACTGAGCCAGAACTGGAACACGTCCACGATTTGTTAATGGTGAGTTGAACGATGATATCACGTGATGAATTATTTCATGAAAGTAGACTAATTTCTGTTGGACGTCTTGACAACAATGGATAGCTTGATCAAAGCATGACCATATCCGATAACGGTTAACTAGTCATCTTCAACTGTTCTCGATTCAGCACGGGACTAAAAATGTTAACGGAACTTTTATCGATCACCGAATTCCCAGTCACAATCTGTCCTCCCTGGTCATGCTAACGTATTCGATCAGTTTAGAGTGCATAATAGGTCCGCATCCTAAGTCACTCGTTCGGTATCGTCATTTAACGATGACAATCTGCTACGTGCAGACAGATTAGTTTTGTAATTCACAAATTTTACGGAAGAAATTGAACCATCGTGGGAGAACTAGGAGGCAATACACGAATCTTATACCTGATGAATCACTACTCCAATCGACCTCGATCACCTCAAGTAGAAAACAATCTGGTGTACTTTGTGTCATTAGTTGGCTGAAAAAAGTGCTCATTTTTGCGTCCTTGCTGAATGGACAATTAAGAATCCGTCCAGTTGCTTCGATGACTAGAGTGTTTGACTCGAATGGGTTCACTCCACGTTACCAAGCATCAGTGTAGACGCGACAGGTGCGCACTTGCACTGATCCATAAAATTCTGATGATAAGGATACACACCTTATCTTGATATTCAGTAATGATCAAAACATGGACATAGGCCAACTACTCAATTTTTACACGATCAACTTCAACGGTGTTTAGCACTGAAATTTCCCTGCCGCTTTCAACACAATTACAATTCGAATTTCCGTGGGTGCTTCAACTGTCTGCCAAAACATCAACCTGTTCAAGATAGACTAGATCACGAGACAAATTTCCAATGGATTCCCCTTACTAGAGAAGTTCACAGCTTACACCTGAGTAGCTGAAATGGTGTTCCATCAAACGGGTTCCACGATGACATGTAATGAATGTTTTTCGTCAGTGATTCCCAAAACCACCGTCTTTTTTGAACTCCATTCACATGCTACCGAAAAATGTAATTGTCAGCATAGAACACTAATAGTAATAATAATAATAATATGAATAATATGACAAGATAAATTCCTAAAAGGAAGAAAAAGGTCACTTTTTTGACTTACCACATCGACTGTATTTTATACCCATAGAAAAGCAGCGATCCACCGATTTTTTAATCAGTGGTACACACTCGGAGAAAGTTTGTGCCCTCGAACTATGTAACACGAGTGCGAATGTTACCACGGTCAAGAGGAGTTTCGCATGAAGCATTTCGTATGCAAACTGTTCAACTTCAAATAACTTAATGAACCTCGAGCGTATATATATATATATATATACGTATATATAAAATATATATATATGCAAACGGTGACGTTCGTTTCAAGAATAGCCGGAAGTAATTAAGTGCTGTTTGTCTAAACACCCACAAATAGGAGGATGAAATACTAAATACACACACACGAACACAAATACAAACAATTCTCGCGGCATACGAAAAACGACTTTGATCAACGGAATATTGATCACGCGACCAAATGTTTTTGTTCGCATGATTCTACGCATCTGCGGTGGACCGAAAATCTGTTTTTCACAATCACGTGATGACAAATCGGTAGGAGTCGAGTGTAGAAATCCAATCCCGTTGTGATGCCTATAGTCACAGTAAGTTCGTAAAGTATGAAGGTGACACAAAGATTGAAGAAATCATTTGGACTAACTTTTACATTTACTACCTTCCGTAAAGTGTCATTGGTGGAACGGTAGACAGACCGAGATTTTTACTGTTCCGAGGACGAATCGAGTAATGCCCGATGTTGTTGAACAATTGATTAAAATGAAACTTTCACATTCTAATAATAGTAATAAGCGTAAATGTTTTAGAGTTTACTTTTCGTATGACTTGTTGGAAGCATCAGTTTGAACGAACGAGCACGCACTATAATGGCTAAGGTCCACTACAAAGCGACAAGTAAAGCGGTGGGAATTGACAGTCATGGACTTCAAAATTCGGTCCGAATGAAACCACACAAGGTTTCGATAGGTTCGGTATAATAAGAAAAAAACAGACAGCAATGAACTGAACTGGTGCGCTAATGTTCTATCTTATCCACCGTCCCTGGAGATGAGATTCAAACGTGGGGTGGATGAGTGCATTTTATTCACAGAAGCAGTTATCCAATCCGAGTCGACTGACAATCGTTCGAGTAATATCTCCCTTACAGGATGCAATGTTTTCCAATCTGTGGCACTCGAAAGATCAAAGATTGATTCTGTCGTAGGTCAATCGCTCGAGAGGGGAAGTGTCAGCTCATGAAAGTGTGAATTTTGGATAAAAAATGGGTTTGACCTTGAAAAATACCATATTTGAATGGGTAGCTGCAGTCTAAATACCGAAAAACTAAATCGTTAACTGCAAAATAGACACTGCAAGAAATGTATTTGATTTGTCCTCAAAAGCTTGGGAATGGACCTTAACGATGCTGTACCAAACCCTTCCTTGCAATCTGTTTCGATTTAGGTATCGCAGTGAGTTTGGAGAGGGGGCTTGGTCATAGATTCTCGTCCAACAGCCGGGACGATTCTCTAAGGTCAGTGGACTTTGTGACCCGACTTAGATATGACAATTTCGCGTTTTGTTCATCTGACTCTCAGCATATCGGATTTGAAAAACTGAAACTCACAAACGAACTGTGGTAAGCAACTATTGCTTTCTTTTCACGTTTTGTCTGTATTGAATGTATTGTTAAACATATGCAGTGCAGTTGTTTTTAGAGAAAATATTGCTCTGAATTCCTTATGAATTGATACTGGACTTGGTATATCCCTTGATACGGTACAGTACAGCATAGATTCTATTCAGCATGACATTCAACCTGATGAGCTGACAAACCTCTGACGTGAAGATTCTTCTGATTTCGAAAGAAGTATTCAGTCTGTTTCTGTGTATGTCTTGGCTACTCACGACGACGAATCTAACCTTGAATATAATTTTATTTATACAATAAATATTAAAAAAGATATATCTTTAGTTGGGAAGCATTGAAAGGAAAGCTTTTACTAATATTCCGAAAATTCTAGCATTTTCTGGGTATAAAAATCCTCATCAAATATCACAAAGATTCTTTTTGGTTTGTCTTATTACATCTACCTTTAGACTGCATTAAATCTCAGTAAACGAGCGATCGTGGTGGTTAAAACAACTGTGACTGTTCATATAAAATAATACCCCAATGGAACAAAAGAGTTTCATAAATATGTTCATGTGGGTCTCAGATTTTATCTCATTTGATACTCATAAATGCCAACTAGCACGAATATTCAACATACATGTATATTTTGTTCGATATTCCACCGACGATTACTCATGAGTCTACAACCTGCAGTTGATCACCTAAAATTCGAATATTTCAAGTTAGTTGGATTCCAAAAATCATTCGTGATCCTGAAAAGAAAATCTCTCATTTCGGAAGTATTTTGATTTAGATTGACTTTAAAATTGAATCATGAATTCTCAGTAGTATGTTTCGCACACGGATGGATGAACAAAATTTCCTCCCGCGAATTTCTTAAATTGATTTACCATCTATTCACGCTCCTAACGATTCAAATTTAAATCCTGACCGTCCAAGCGCGCTACATTCATTGTTTAAATTGTCATTGTGACAATGAGATAGTGACCTAGAAGTAGCAAAGTGATTCGGGACAAAACTGAACGAAACAATAAACTGATTGAAAATTTTCTCTCAGTTTAAGTGTTCGTATTTAGACGTATACAACGTTTTAACCCGACGAAGATCATCGTTATCATAATACTGGACCAGAAACTTAGGCTAAGCGCAAATTTTGTAGGCGGGTAATCTATCGCATCTAAATGTGTTCTCCGAATCAATTATAATGTTCTGCCCTACTCATGAAGTGAATTAATATCAATATTTCATGCACCCCATCCATCACCTAGGAAGTAAAAATACTGTGGGGATTCAAATGCAAGCGGATGTGGAGTTTTGATTAATCGTGCTGTGAGCCGGGGAACATAATTACATTGCACAGTAATAGAAATTGCTGAAAAGATCAATTTGGTGACCCATTATTTGTGTTGATGGATGCCCTGCATATGATGACCTCCAAAGCACTTAACAAGGGACGTTTCTGGCAGAAAATTCTTGAATGAAGTCACCCCACTTTTGTACATCCATTTAAAATGGTTATTTTCACGCCACTAGAAAGAAAGAAGCCTTCCTAACAGGCTGAAATATAAGGCACTGTGGATAGAAGAAAGTTAGTTGCTGCACTGTCGGAGACATTCGGTGAATTCAGTAAAGATAGTACAAGTAAGCGTTATCTTCGTCAGCTAGAAGCTGCATTTTGACCTACACCTGAATTTAGAAAATATGCTTTCTTAAGTGGATTGGTTTTTCTCCCAAATAGGCTTACTGTTTTGAGAAGTACAAGGAGCTATAAAATGTGTTTCATACGAAAATCTTGCTATAAATTGCGTCTTGAAACTATTCAATATATGTTAGATTTTGTGACTTGATAAATCATTGAGCCAGTTAGAAAGCAAAAAATCAACATCAAAAATATGAAAATTCGTTGTGCTTGAGATTAACAAATTAATTTCACTCTCCAATTTCTGGAGGCTACGTGAAATAACCAGAAAATACTGAAGGACAGTTACGGGTCGATCAATCATCTGTGTTTATCCAAGCTGTATTCCAATCAATAAGTACATCAAAATGTGGCAAATAAATCTCATTTTATTCTCTCCAAGGGGCTTGTATTCAGCTATGGTAGACATGTACACATGATGGTTAAAATGAAGTTCACCGAGATCTAGACTACTGACTGGAACCCTGGTGAATTTCTTTTGACTTAAGTCAATATAAATTAAATTATCTTGTTCACTCAAGTGGTTATTTACTGGAACTGAATGAGTTCATTTAGTAATTGGTGCATAAATTTCGGGATGCACTGCGTGGCCAGGTGGATGAATGTTTTGTTTTACTACTTCGGTAGCTTCAATCAGTCGTCTTCATTTCAATTCACTTTTTGCCCATTTACTCATTCAGGGATAGCCAAACGCATCCGGAAGGTCTATGCGGTTCCATCTTATCTGTCATATGGCTTCGGTCGGGTACCGTCTCATCGGCTGTTGGACTCGATTCCCTCAGCGCCAGTATCTCTTCTCTGATATTCAATCCAGTCCTTTTAACCAGTCACACACAAGCAGACCACGTTCAGCTTTGTCCTCTATCTAGGAACAAAAACAATAATTCAACCTTGTTCTCAAACTCAAAAGTTGATCGGAGTCCAGGTCATGGTTTCATTCACAATGCAATCGAATGTAACCCGATTTCCGGACACTGGGTTGCCATAACTTTACACTACACACTTGAAACATCACACCTCAAGTGTTACAAAAAAAACAAACAAACAACAATGATGCAGAAAACTGATTTCACTGAGCTGATAGCACTTACATCGAAATCTTCTAGTATCAAGCGTGACAGAGACTGCCGTGACTATTTAAGGGTGACTAAAGTAGGAATTGAGAAAGCGAATATATTTTCGTGGCTGAGCTCCTCTTATCGTTTTGACTTCAGCCTATTCTATACGATGGGCGAAATTAGAAAAAAATCATTTGAATTTGTTCTGGATGCGTGTTCAATGAGCAGACAGCGTTAGGTTGGAATCAGACCACAAACTGGACTTTGTACGTTTCTAATTATTTCATTTTCACATGGCAATCTGAAAACATGGGTAATCATGTGATCACATGTCTCAGTCCATTTGCATCGCTACCTAGGAGAACAAATGAATTAACAGTTCGATACTCGCATTAGCCTCGAGTCGAACTGAGCACACCCCGATTTTTTAATGTTCATCCACCGTATGAATGATTAAAGATTCAAGTCTAGTCAAGCTAGTAAACTTTATCGGATGACAGCAAACATCTGTTGTTTGGCAGAAGCCAGTTGACTTGTCACAGAGCAGGTTGCATCCATTCACAAAGTAATCTCATTCCCATGTGATCTGGTCAAAATACATCATGCTCTCCCTTCAGAGTTTATTTTGGCTATGTGATCATGGCGACAGAAACCCCCAAATCGATGGTAAAGTTCTTTCATTGACCTGCGGTCAAATCAACTCCTGTCACTTCGCAATGCATACTATTACAAATTCCAAGGAATCAATACTATTCAGAAGTAAATTCGTTCACATCACCAAAGTGAACACAACTCCATTGATTTGTTCATTGTATATTGAATTCAGCTCAAAGTAAATGATTTTTCATTTGTTTGAGACGAACGCTCAATCTCTTTTCTTTCTCAAATGCAATTGTTCCGTTCCAATTGAAATGCTTGCCGGTCTAGAACGATCTGGAACAATTACAAAATGAGATTTTTGAAAGAAATCTACCAATTTACCTCATGAATGAGATCAGTATAATAAGGAGACAACACAGAAAAGTCAACCAATGATCCTGGCTATTCCAGAATCGGCCGGGTCAGGAATACGGAAGAATCTTCTGCGTTCTTTTCAAAATGTTAGCAAGAACACTAGGTTTTGTCATGACTATGATTACAGCAAACAATTTGATGAATTTTTTTGAGGGTAGTAAATATAGCATAACAGTGTATTCGGAATAGAAAAGTAGTTTTAACTTAATCGTCGTAGAAAACTACTAGTCTCGATTTGTTCTTCCAGGACCTTCAATCCTGAGGTTGGTATTTCGGTCACAGTCATCTCATCACCAGGCACGTGATCTCGGTTGACTAAACTCAACTGCACCGGGAGCTGGTTTTCCAATCAATAAAATTTAACCCGTGAACCACAGGTGTTCCTACGGGAATTTTGAGAAAGAAACGATAATTCATCGATCACTCATTCAAGGACATGGATAGTTGCAAGACTGAATAATAAATGAAAGAAAATAGGTGATGAAAGCGGATGTTGGAAGATTGCCCAGATAAGTCGGATAACATCATGAGAAGAGAAGAAAAAACGTTTGTGAACAGGTAACTAATGATGAAATTGTTTCAGGGACTGAGCGGGACATCGAATGATATGGGTTAAATTTTCGAGATAGAACATTTCAGCCGTAGTTAAGAAATACGAGGCCCCCCTTTAAATCGTTCGGAAGCAACGGAGGATAAGGAGTGAATCAAAAGCCGTTCACTGTGGATGCTTGCAGCTGAAGACCAGCTGGAGTCAAGCGAGTAGTTTCGTGGCGTGTGGACGTGAGTCTCGTGGGTTCGAATCCTCTCCACCGCCTGTCAACTTCCCACGTGACAGTCGGCCCTATGTTGACAGCGGCGCTGTTCCTGGAACTAAGATACACGAGTATTTTATCATCAAAAACTGGCTGAACTTTATCCCGGGACAGGTCATAATGAAAAACAGCCTTAGGGCGCTCGAATATACACTCATAGTAGTCGATTATCTAGAACAGAACAAACGGGAATTAAGATAAAATGTCAATTCTACCATGTTTCTCGCCCGATCATCTAAACGTTTAAGACGTAGAGCCCAAAGTAGTTTGGAAACCTAAGAAGGAAAGATGAATGATGTTGATTTTCCTCGGAACGGACCATATTAAGAAAGCAATAAATCTGTTATACGACACTACTGAAACCGACCACTTAGTCGATTCCGATCCCACTAGAAAGGAAGGAGAAAGAAAGTAATTAAATTTGACAAAATTTACAGGTTATGCAAAAGACCACAAAAGGCAAAATATTAGTCAAGCAAAACGGGACAATTCAGCGGGTTTCCAGTGTACAAATCGAATCGAATACCAGTGATAATGTCTGATGTCAGTGATCATAGTAAACGTCAAGCAATTATTGGAAATGTTCAAAAAGGGTTGCTTTGTTAGGTATGAAGACCTCATTCGGCACAGTTGGCTTACAGCCTAACAAGAACCGGAAACAAAGGGATAATCAAAAAATACCGTCCGGACAAAATGCCGAATTGGAACCTGAAAAACTGTGGTCTGTACACGTGGTTTAAATTTAGCGGTACAATATACGAATAGACAAAATGAATATGGATGCGTTCATCCAAATGCCGACAGCAACAATTCAATCTTTAAAAAACTGGTACTGCCAAAGATTCCAAGACAATTTTTGATCAGCTATGTGAATGATACATTCGCAATTGTCAGACGTTTGGATTTTGAAAGGGCACTGTTCGTCAGAAGTTATTAGGTTACTTGGTCATACCATAGGTTAAGTGTAATCTAGGAAATAAAATGAAGGGGTATGAAGTAAAAAGTTGTAAATATAAAAAGTACAGCGTTGGTTAGGCCCAGACATAGACTACATCAACCGGACTGGTGTTGGAATGTTTGAGAATTAAATGCCAGACTCAATCGTCGGACCTCAATGAAATGATCAATTTGAATTGTGACAAAAGTCAGTTTCGTATTCAACGATAACCAAATCAAGAAGAGGAGCTATCAGAAATATGCACTTTGGATGCGTAAATCCTTCGCACAACCAAGAAACATCAAAGTTTTGACCTTGACGGGATTCAAACTCAGGCGCAGTAGTCACGCAAGCATTCATACCAACCGAGTAAAGAGGCCAAGAGAAAGATTTTTCAAACTTTGAATTTCGTGAGCAAAGTTTGCTCACCTAGATCGTCCACCACAATGGACTTGTGATGATTTTGTTGCCAGAACTGAGTGGCTCTCCTCCTCTTGGTTTGCTTTAGTCAAATGACTTCCATATCCCGACTCAGAGATAATCGATACAGTTAGCAACCTATCGACCGAATTGTTAGTCCTCATCAATCTATCCCACGATGGGTAAAACACCACGATTGATCCAATCATTATTCGATTTCCGGTTAATGCAATGCTAACACTACTTCAATTCATCTGAATATTTTGAACGGTGGTTCAGATACTTTTGTCTCTTCTAATACCACGGTGAAATTGGTATTCACTCGTTGATTGACTTAACAACCTATATCGTTTGTGTAAACTTCGTGTACCATTCACGTTTTGTTTTGCAAACTTACGGATTCCGAATTTATGTCATCTGACTGAATGATCGATGACCAGCTATGATATACGTTAGTGTGACAATCCTGACTGATTTGAAAAAGAAATTCGTTTGAATAAAACTATAACCTTGGGGTGGTCACGGCAATCGTGAGCTTTACTCAACTATCAGCTCAGTCTTCGAGCCTCGTGTGATGATTCAATGTTTGGACAGACACAGTTATGTCGTAGTTTTTGGAAAACGTCCAGTAATCTTGACCCGTCCTTGGGTTTCACCCGTACAACTCAGTCCTCGATTAGCCTTAAATAATTCTCCAGGTACATGCGATAAGAAGGATCCAAGTTGTGTATGTATCACATAATTAAGTTTACAGTCCAGATATACAAAATGTAAAGTTTCGCATTGAAGTTCAAGTTTCTATCATGAAACTTGGGAAATTCAAAAGCGAATTAAAATTCTGCCGAATTTTATGCCAATAGGTACCCAATCTAAAGTGTTTGTAATAGCAAATCCCAATGATTAATCTAGACAAATAATAATATATCGTATTATGATTTATTTTTATTCTACCAGCTTTTGTCAACCGGGATGTTTGATGACTCTTCGACTGGCAAAGAACAATGTGATCGTTTATCGATTAACCGTAAATCATACCACGGGCCCATGTTCGAAATACATTCTCTAAAGTGGGATTGAAGGAAACCATTCGTGTAACATTCAGTTTATTGATCCTGATTGTAAAAAGAGAGAAAAAAACCTCAAATGAGTGGAACAGCAGGCGATGGGAAAGTGTTCCGCGGTATTACACTGCGAGGGATACGAACGACTGAAAGAAAAATAAGCAACCTTCACTAACAGAAACTGGCGAAGGATGACGAACCGTTTGTGTACGAGATGAATGAGTAGAGAAACTGTCAAGTTAATCTCAGCGAAGTATAATTCATTGGAAAGAAGCAATGAATCAGTTGCCGGACAACTGGATGGTGACTGCACACATGATGTTCAAGAGTAGTCAGAAATCAACAGAATGTTCATTCGTTTCGCTCAGTCACGAGGATTAATAGACGTGGACGAAACCGCATACCAAACCTGAGTGGAATATTGAAGTAAAAGATGGATATGTCTTTCGTAAAGCAGAGGGCGTAAAGAAACGTCTGAAGTGGAATAGAAAACCAGTCTAGCAAATATATTGACGTTCTGCGTGAAATAAAGTTAATTTATGAGTATCGGCAATTTGTAAAATCCACACTCGACTAACACTCATTCATTCATCTCTTGAAAAACTAGACGAGAAGCCTTGCCTTATACGACGACTTCTTTGGACAAGTTGTTTATCTCGAAAGCTGCTTCATTGATGAGACAAAGAAGGCTTATTGAAGACCGAATCATGAAGTCAAACGTGGACGTAAAGCTGATTTGCCCTTTGCAGATGGCATCCCAGCTGAGGCCATACATCGATGATTAACTTTTGTTGGAGATCATTCGTTCTCTGTAGACAAGTTTCAGGTCTTACTAATTCGACCTAAGAGAATTTCACATTTTCACCTAAATTAGCGAGTTCCAGGTCCAATGGTTCCACTCTATGTAAAATGATTCACTTGGTGCTGTGAGACAGTGTATCTTGGATGGCTAAACAGACATTTATCCCAGGGTTACGATGGTCATCATTCGTCTTCGGTAAACACTAGCAACGTGTTTGCACTTGATAGATTCAAATCAATGGTTGAGAGGAACCAAAATGTTAAGACCAATTTGCAATAAACTATCGAGACAGACGAAGTGCCAGACTCCAGGCTATCGTTGTTGTCATCCGACGTCCTATTGCCCGAAAGAAGTTGGTGCGAACTTCTCTGTAGCTATCCTTACCTACTCTTTACTCATATATGTCATGGGTGTGAACCATACTTCCTCATTGGATGATTATCGCACCACGAGCAATTTCACACAAACACACGCACACATATGCATCAGAGATGATGTCGTGCCTAATTTAAAAGGAATCCATAATCTCACTTCATATTTTGTAATTTGTTTAAGTTTATAGACTGACATGAATAGGATCGGTGGAAATTGAGTCTGCTCGACACGCCCCAATATGTTCTGTCCAGCTACACGTAAGTTGCTAGCTATCAGAGCTTTCTCATTCATAATTTTATCAAGGTTGAACAGATTTCACAGTGACGAAACCATTTTCTTGACTGTTTGGCAGTTTCATCAAAAACAAAACAAAATCAAATCAAAAATCAACTTGACCGAATCAGAATTCGTTATATTCTTCATTTTTAATCTAAACGCCTTGTTTCTCTAATTAAAACAAATTGTCTCGAACAAAGCGCCATGTTTGAATCGGCTAATCACGTCGTCCACTGGCGCCACGAATTTTCACATAGTCGTTCAGACGGATTTCTTCACATGATCCTTTACATTTTTTCCTTCGTCCGGTACATTTGCATGTACACTTTGTTCCTTTTCCAGAACACTTTTCCGATCGTTCACAACAAACACAACCTGCTGAAGTGATCAGAGAAGACGTGTGATTAACAAAATACGGGCATGTACAAACACATTTTCAAATGAAGCAACAATGTCAATGTTTTGATTCGCATGACCGCACACAATGCAGTTGTTTTCCAAGTGGATTGAGCTCAGCACGTGTGAGTTACAGGTAGGATAAAGAAAAATTATTTCCAACAGAGTTTTGCAAGCGGCGATTGTACAAACAAAAATATTGTGGAGATATGAATAAATCTGGCCTGTACGGGATTCATCACTGTTCGAACGAGTACCCAGTTGCATCCTGGTGTTCGATAATCATCGGCTACGGCAAATGATACGTGATGTGAATCTTTGAACTAAGACAATTCAATTAAAGTTTCCATTCCGTGTGGATTAATGTTATTCGAGAGCTGTAATCAAACGATCCACATAGTGGCATGCCAATTTGAAGATAGCCATTTCGAATTTCTACATCACCAATCAACTTCTCTGTTTGATAGCCTTCTGTTTGCAGCGATGCCTTTCCCCGGAGAGCGATGAACACAAAGGGATAGAAAATCATCATCGAATCCTAATAACACAAGGAAATCGTGAATTCAACTAATTGCGTAAACGTTTATCTGGCCAACGGATGTGATATTAATCAGACTAGTTTGACTAGATGCATGTTTCGGTCAAAAACTGATGACTGTTTAGTTGCCCGGAATTTTTGATAGATTTACATTGCCATTACTCGATTTCATTTGATTTGTGCCTCGGTACGTGTAATTTTCAATGCGAGCCTATCGAGGATGGATGAAGTCCCGGGTGTATTGCGGGATCGACATTCAAAGTGTTATGTTTACTAGACATGTTGAAGTGGACATTAAAGAATATTAAAGGACAAAACCGTCTATCTCCAATTTCAGGTCCATTCGAAGATACAATCAAATACAAAATGCCATTGGATAATTCTGCATCATCCTTCATAAGTGTCAAGCACTTTAGTCGATCAGTATTCAGTATTTATTCAATGTCCAACCATATCAGTTTCCTACTCTTCGTGTTGTTTTTACCGAATTCGCTTAGATAATCACATTCTAGTGGGAACAGATTTTCGTATAAGCCAGTTCCCAGCATTTACTAGGCAAGAACGTGCTACTATGTTTTTTTGGCACAATACGATACCCTGCAGCTTACGAGTGGCCTTGGATGGGCTACCAAACTTTTAACACTTCTTAAATCAGCTTTCACTATGCTGTTCATTGGAGGAAAAATAAATCATTTTTGGTGTTTTGTCAAATTAACCCTTGGTTTTTCGTACGAATTAAAGCAGTTGATTAGTGTTTGTCATTAGAGAAGCGAAATTTTTCCCATTTAGGTTCGTGAAAGTGATCTAAATAACTGCCTCCGTTTGCACACACACACACACACACACACACGCGCACACACACATACGCACGCACGATTTCGACTGGTCGACTATTGAAATAGACAAGCGCATATCATTCTGCCCATGTAGATACACACTATAGACAAACTGATTCAATTCGCTCTCCAGTCTACTAAAACTGAGTACATTTCCACAGTTCCATAATTTTAGCTATCGGCCTAGCGATTTGGTTTTTCTACCTAACCGGTTGACAAAAAGGCCATTTCACTCAACCGACCAATAGGTGAATTAGTTTTGACAAACGTCCAAACGCCTTACGTCTCCGTGAAGTTTCGTTGTGGCACCCAGTTCAATAACAGACGCCATGTTGGCTATTAATTTCAAATTCCTATTTGGTTTTACACAATATAAATAGAACAACAATACATGCATTCACCTAAATCGCATCAATTAATGCATCTCTAGTTGAAACAAAACTAAGTCGGAACAAATAAATTATCTCTATAACTTTAAAAAGAATTTGCCCAACACGAGACAAAATCTGTTCACATCAGGGTAGTCGTGTGCAGTAAGATAAAAGCCGGGAAAGAGTAGAATAACTTGCCAGCTGGTTTCTGGGGCCGTGCAGACACTTTCCAATCCAGAACGCAAACGAGTAAGAATAAACTGATGAATATTGCCTTAAAATTCATCTACATGAATGGAAAAAAAATGTCCTGATGACAGCTGGATGACAATCTTACCTAAACGTAAGTGCGATGTGTAGAACACTTGTGCTACCATCAAACTGATTTTAAATACTCCCGTTCACCTACCAATGCGTGGCAATATCCGGGCCAGATGAAATTGGATCCGCGTTGCTAAGGCTTGTCACATAAGGACAATAGTCTAATTGATGTCTGATTAATTATCGTCGACCCTAAACTGTGCGACGGGATTGAAATACTCCCTAGATGCATTCAAATAGATAGAACAATGCGCTGAGAATAACCGGGTTGGTTTGGGTTCATCGGATTTCGTTGCACTTCCCAAGAAGCAATTAACTATCAGGAACCGATAAAACCTCTCGCTCTATGTAATCCATGAATGCCTGCAACCATATAATGAGGTACATGTTTTCATTTGTAAACGGTCGTCTCAGATGAACGAAATACCGGATAACTGTAATCTTTGCCGACCAGGACTTAATATTGTCAGTCTTTTTTAATATCTTGTAATCGCCGTTTAATTCACGATAGATTGTCAGTCACAAGCGATGTAGTTAGGAAGAGGTAAGACAGAGCATGTCAGGAAACCCCGCATACTTGTCAGTATTAATCCTTTCAATTCATTCAATAACAAAATAATGATGTAGGTCATTTCTCGGGAAGGAAATTGCAGCCAATAGAGGTCTGCCGAGTGGGAAAGTTGACCGACGATGGGAGATTCCGAACTCGCTACCTTCATGTTCAAACGCCACGACCTTATCCGTTTGATCATCTTATCTTAGTAGTGTATCATAATTGTGGTGAATTTTGTCAAATTTATTGGGAACATCTGAGAAAGACAAATGTGAAAGTCTGTTGTGCAAAATGTTTCGCGAGTCTCCGCGCATTTCATTTTTTTACGGCTTACTCCATCTTTTTTTAACTCAAACGACAGTGCACACCAGTTTTCAGAGAGCAGATTGGGTAGGTGGGTTATGGATACGCGGTAAGTAGCAAAGGATTGCCATTTGTAGATGCTGCCCGCAACGTGAGGGTTCGAGACCGCGATCACCAGTTTCGGGCCTTGCAATGTCGGTCGTCCGATCACGAAGCATGCAATTTGCAAACGAACAATCACTAACAACAGAAAGACCTAGCTTCGTGTAATTCTGGACAATTTTGGTGTATTACGGAAAGTGCTACACTGCCGCTTGGCTTGAAAATCCCAACAGGTGCCACTTCTTTCTCTCACGGTTTTTGTCACTAAGCCTAGCATTTCGATTAAAATCATTTCATCACCAACCAAGGTGACACTGTCAATACCTGTGTGTGTGTGTGTGCATATGGCCGTTTTCTTCTGCTTTCGTGAGTTTGTAGTGAGTTTTGACCTTGAACTGCACTGACGACCAGGAACTGGAAAATTGTTAGATATTTTTCTCTCCTATCGCTGCTTTTCTTGATCTTTGATGTGACTGGTGAGTTATCTCACATACAGTCTACCAATACGCTTTTCCCCTATTTGTGCCTTTAAACAAAATACACAACGTAGTCAGATCTTGGTCACCTTGTGAATCGGTCTATTGGTATGGAACTCAATCGATGGTATCCGGAAGCACATATGTCTTGAATCTGTTCTGCAAAAAACTTCACCTCCGCATTGATTAGTAAATGGGCTGAAAAAGTAACCAATTCAAGTTTATTAGTCATGCATCAGAGAGCAATTTACAATTTAACTGATATGGTTTACGATCAAAGGCGTCCAGACGTTTTGTTCAGTCGAAAAGTAGACAGGCGAATTCGGACCTGCATTATGGAAAAATGAGACGCTTCGGTGGTATGTTGGTGAACTGCCTGATGCGAGAATTGGCAATCTATGTGGACTTGAAGAGTCGCAAAGGCATTACAAATATCTCACTTCAGGTTGTGACAACCCGAGATACACGAGTGACAACTACAACAGATCGAACTAAAAGTGACCGGGTCTTTGGTCCGTATAACAAACAGTGATCGAGACAAATCAGACAAGAGTAAACCGACGATAACTGCGACCGATTAAAGCAAAGGAGTTGGTCTCTACGTTTTGAGGAAATTGATATTTTTTCGAACCACGGTCAACCAATTGGCAAGGAACATGTTGCCCACATACATGGGCACCCATAAACACATAGAATACAACAAAAAATTAGTCGGAACCGAGAACGACTAGAGTTAGAATAGGCTGGGCACATAAGTCAGGATAAGTCCAACGTGTGAAGCTGGGGTCATGAAACCAGGCACGCATATTGCGGTGGATTGGAAACGTGGGCTTGCCGCAAACAACGCGATATCAAACGAGAACTGGAATTGGGTCATCGGAACCACTTTTGTATGGAAAGTTCAAATTGAAAGAAGAATACCGTCTGACAGCTGGATAATTACATCATTCGCGTAGATCACTCAGTGCCAAGCTGAATGAAATAGCCAAAAAAAGACCACGGACGACTGTCGGTCGCAAATGTGATGCAGTTGCGTGCCGGGAATTTTGAAATTTCGTCAGTGGCAACGTAACGCTATTAGCTTCCCACATCCAGCTCGTGTTACCCAAAGAAATATTGTATGATAACCTGAACACTACTCTGACTGTGTAGAAAGTTGAAGGATCTCATCCAAAAACCTCGTCAAATTTTGGAAATCTAATTGTTTCAGTGAATGACCAAAGCACAGAGACATTGCTTGAATGCATCTTTTCTATCAGTTTTTTATCTTTTGTTTTGGTTATCACGCGTAACCGAGAACGTTTCTTTTTTCTAAGTACACGTTTCTATCCAATAATCAAGCTAATTTGGGCGAAAAAGGAATTTTGGGAAGCTACAAGTAAACACTCTTAGAGTGATGGTAGTCTGTCGACAACAATTTTTTTCAAATTTCCGATAATTTCAAGACATCTGTCGTGGATCTTGATACCTATCCTCGAGTAGCATTCAACCATAGTTTTGCCAAAGTCATCATAGCGATTTTTGATTTAATAAGTTCACCTGTAACCAAAAGTACAATTCCGTCTGTCACGACAACTCCGTATGTCGTTCCGGTACGTTGAAGTAGTTTTATCAATTCTTTCCCATTCTACTGTGAAGTTAGTTAAAAACGGTGTCTTAAGCCGCATTCCAATTCAACTAAATGTGCTACCTGATCTGATTCGTTTCCTGTACCAAATTCATTCATTCATCCTTTTAAATTCTTGCTAGTACATTTCTGAACAACACCGCTTGATCTGTCCGTTACGTTCTGTTCATTTGTGCTAAAGTCTTCTGCCCTCTACCCCCGTCTTGTCGTCTTCACAAACTTGGTGTTTTTTAGTTTTCTACACAAAGACTACCTTTTTTATGACAGGGCTGAACAACCTAAGCAAACCTAAGACTCGGTTAACCGCCTGTGGGACAGTTGGGTGCACACGTAAACGTTGTGCTTTCTTTTTTATTACTTATCGATGGGTTTCCTCTCTGTTTAATATATATAAATATATATATATATGCATATATATACATATGGCCTGGTCGAGTTTTGATCTAAATGACTAATCGGCAGCAGACTCTTGCAGTTATCGTCTCTTTTCTGATGCTCAATGCAGTCCACTAGGTCCGCAGTCCTGTGAACGAGTCACACAAATCAGACCACATTCAACTTTGTCCTCAGTCTAGGTAGAAAAACAACAATTCGACCTTGTTCTCAAACTGAAAAGTTGGTCGGAGTGCAAATGGTGGTTTCATTCGTATTCCCATTTAGTCATACCCGGATACTAAATTGTCATCTAAATGCAGCATCAATTGGAAACACCACATCATAAATGTCACTGCCAAGACAGATTACACGGTCCATAACTGATTTCGACATTACTGACGGTTCAAAGACCACCCTTCACGGTTATTTCATTGATTCTTCGTGAAATTTGAACTGCATAGAATTTCCGTTCTTCCCCGGCATTTTGAATTATCTACCTAACTTGTATTAACTTTCCTTTACTTATTGGTTTTTCAGAAGCAAATATGTTGACAAGACCTGAATCACAGAAAGTTGCAAAGAACAAGGATAGATTTGCTTGACCGCTTCGAATCTCTGACTCTCCCAAATGATACACGGCTCCGAGCGCTGATTGTACCAGTCTTAGAATTCCACACCTACAACGTCAATAAACATCGTCCCTCATATCCGGGTGCTTACAAATTACCTGTGTGCTTTGACTGACAGCTAGAATTCCGATTTAAAATTGCCAATACATCGTTCTTGCTCAACTAGACTTTGTCTACCCAAATTCAAGCTCCTGGTGTGAGTCCGTCTTCAGAACAGAGCGATCCCAACATTAGTCTAACCACAAGCACTTCAAAACGGATTACTCTACATGCGAAGAGTAAAGCGAGAGAATAAGATTGCATCCGGTCTGCAACGAATGATCACGGATGTGGAATCCTCTATGTACGTTTCGGAGACGTATCACACTTCTATTTTGAAAGTTTTCTGAGTTCTTGCCAAAGCAGCTTGTTGCCCCGTTTGGGTGATTGTACGGACAATGAGGTCATTCAAGTCAAGTGAACACTTAGATTTGAGCAATACTTGCAATCTATTTGTATTCCATTCCCTTAATGTTGCCGTCAGATAAATCCTTCAAGTCACTGTTGTTCGTGGTAACTTGTGTGGCCCTTGCATCAGAAGAACGGAAATTAGAAAGGTTTCCTGTAGAAAGGATGCTGGAGATATCCGGGCTATCAGTGCTTCGCGGCTATCGAACTCGCAGAAGAAGACTCAAAATCGTTCGTCCTTGTTCGGGTTCGCGTCCCAGTTCCGGCGTGGTCCATATGCACTGCTCATGATTTCTAATGAGGATGAAGCAGCTGTACAGTGCTTCCATGGTTTCTTTATGGTGAGTTGAGCGAGGATATCACGTGATTAAATATTTCATGAAGTTATTTTTCGCTGAGAACTCTCACTAGTGCGTTTGACTCAAACGTCACCCGTAAAACAATGAACCATCCCTTTAGTTTTCTTCTGCCGGATTGGTACGAATAACACGACCAATTGAATGCAGGATTAATCACGTTTATTCACCCTGACAACATGAACTACTGACTTTCGGGGTTCATCAGTAATACCGAGGGAATTATTTGGACCTACAGTACTCTTGAAGATAGCACCCTGCTCCTTTGGTTTTCTATTTTGAACTGAGGTGGTTAACTGCTGTGTAATGGACCGCCTTGATTGAAACTGAATTGCTTGATGAATGGTCGGTATCTACGCCGTATTGTGCTAGGGTCTGAGGTTAACGGAAAGTTTATGTATTGTTCATACTTGTTTTGTATATCGATTCTGGATTTAGTTAGGTGTAAATTGGAATCTTGCGGTAAATTTATAACGCCAGAATTTAATCAGTCATAATAATACATTTGAGTTTTGTGTGAGCGCTGTACGTAAGTCCACTAGCTTTAAACTGTAGAATATATAGTAACTGGAATGACGAGCAATTTTTTGATTATAAAATCTTTCCACAAGAGTATAAAGCGAAATCTAGCTGAAAGAAGAGGAAACACCTGTTTGGATCGGTACTTCATTAGACGTTGAGTTTTGTTCATGAGTGCAGTAAACGTTTAGTCCGTTCGACTCCTGGCGCTGACCGAACAGTCATTCTCTGTCGATTATGTCCAAATCTCTCCTTGTACTGAGTCTACCTGCAGAGAAGTGACTTATCAGTAAGGGTCAATTGCGATGCGTCAACGGTTTCTGGCTGCGTGAGATAGTAACAAGTAGATGCAAACTTCATTTGAACCGTTGAGTGCACTCTTCTATTTTCCCAAAGGTTAGAAGGGCTTTTATGCTATCAAAATAAACACTTCCTAAGTAATGTAATGACCTATTACTAACACTGATTTTGACAGAATGCGCCTTAACTGAAAAGCTCACACCTGACGTTTAGCTTTAACGAAGATTATCCAATCGTTTCACCTTCTTCATTCCTATCCATTACGTCAAATAAGTGCGAAATCGGCATGGACTTCTTTCAGTCATTGAACGTTTGTTTTGTTTAAACTGGGTCCACTTTTCAAGTGGCTGTTTACACTGGGCTATAAACTTGATAGCTTCAGTTGACAGCCTCCGCTGGCTGTTAACTGTGATAAGTTCCTTGCGTGTAATAGTGATTTAGATAGTTATTTTCGATCATTTTATCATCCTATTTCATCTGATTAGTACTCAATCAATTCGAACGCGTTAAAAGGAATCTTCCTTGACATATTGGACATTTGACTTCCGCGTGCGGATTCACCACGTGATTTGAACACAGACAATGCACGTACGTACGAGACCGAAACTAGGAGTGTCTGTTTATTTTGTATCATTCCCGCACCGTCTAATGTAAACCGAATGTGGGTCACCGACAAACACAGTCAGATCCATTCAGTTTGACTTTACTGGTTACCATAACAACTTGTTAACCGATTCGACAAGACCGAAAAGTGGTAGACTGTTCAGCGGTATCTCAATACTGCTAAATTTGGCAGTTGGTATTTGTCAAAGTCTACCGGCCATTAGTTGCGCTACGAACGAAATTTAATTATCGATAGTTGGAAAGTAATAAGTTGCCTAGCGCTTTACATAAATTAACATTTTCAGATGACATCGTCAACATGACAACGGAACGGGGATGTCTGAGACCAAATAGTTTCTCGATTTCGCGCTTTGTAGGATCTCCGGGAAATGCATAACCACAAAGGTCCCTGATGGTGAAATTTTGTATGATTAATTGTGTGGTCACGGAATCAGAGTATATCACCAAGATCCGGAGCATCAGAATAGGAGTCTGTACTTCGGTGGTTGAACGAAGACAACTAACGTTGCACGCCTTAAGTTGAAAAAAATGTTAAGCCTACAGTCACAAAATGATTACCGCGGCACTTATGTTGAGGAAAACAGAAGCACTCAAGGATTTCACGGAAATGCGGGACATTTGGGCCTCCTTCGGATTTTGCTCAGTTATGGGCGAACAACTTTCTCGATCAACTGAATGACAATATGGGTATGTCTGGGACACAGTTTTGCTGCTTTCGAAATGTAAAACGGTGTTACAAAACTGGAATGACCCGAAGCCAAAGCTTGTTTTTCTAAGGTAAGATTGGGCAAAGCAGAGAATTACTTCCAGCTCACCGGGCGAAGTGTCCACACATAACCAGAAGGATGACTGACATTCACCAATTTGTATTTTATGAGACGTCAGCGCAAACTCCGATTATTGACCAGAGGTCGGGTTTACACAATAGCAGTAAGGTCGACGCTGCTAAGCGGCTCCGAAACGTGACCGTTGGGAACAGATCATGTGCGATGATTTCGCTGTTTGAGTACCGTTATCTTCGAGGAATTGGTAGAATACAGTGGGCCATTTTCGTGAGTAATGCAAGTTAAGCTTAAGAAACTGGGCTTTAGGTTTTAACATTCAGAAAAGGCGAAGGGTTTCAACAGATTAAGTTGTTTAGAACATATTTCGCGCATGCCCACAGAATAACTACCTCCATCTAAGTAATTGTTTCAGGTAGAAAACGGTTGGAAAATGCGTCGAGATGTTCAGTCGATGAGAGGGCTAAGATGAATGGAAGTCATAACCTGCGGACTGCCTCGCGTAAGCAGTTGGCCGGCGGTGGCCAAGAGGATACGCCCGTGGAGTTTGGAACTGAAGATCGCGGGTTCGAGTCCTCCCATCTCCGGTCACTTTCCCCACCTGGGAGCCCTTTGCTGGCCGAGGCCTCATTCCTGAGAAATGTCGTACTTCGTTACTTCATTAATAAAAAGAGTAAAAGATAAAATATGAAAGAATTTCCGGATTTGGGTCCCTAGATGCCCTCATTTAAGGCTTGGTGACAATAAGCAATATGACCGAATGTTACAATCCGTGACTTTTCTGTTTTCGAAACCTGTTCTCTTCTATGCAGTTCCTCAGCTTTTAATTTGCTGCAATGAATTGTCTATTGCTTCTTTTCCATTTTTCGTTAGAGTATTTGATTTTATGAGGTGATAAGACAACTAAGAATACAATAACGCAAACTAAAGGTTATTAAAACAGAAACTGAATCAGCTGCACTGTCTGTCGTGTAAAGAGATGGCTTGCAAATAACTCGTGTATTGTATCTGTGAACAAACCGTTCCATTGTACTCCATCAGCAACGTCTCGGTCGTCCCGTTTCGAGTGAAAGAATCATCATGGTCAAGTAGAGAAATGAAATTCAAACGCATACCAGAAATCAGCACCTTACCTAGCAAGATAACGGTAGTCATGGCCACATGCATCGTTCCTACTGGTCGTCGGTCTAATGGATGAACACCGACTGTGTGACGTGTCCACGTGCCAGTTATCGGGTGCAGTCCAGCATAGTTTTGTTATAGTCTGCCTACACTATTAGCCAATCAAAACCGAGGTAATAAATGAATGAGAAGTACAAATATGCCCCAAGTTACAGTTGTCCCAAGTTTGACCATTCTTATGTCATGTCCAAGCACTTTATTTGTGAATAAACTCTACCAGCTTTGGTCTTGTCGTTGTCTTCATTTGTGCAGTTTGCTTCGGAGTCATTTCACTACATACTAGCAGTCCGTAGCAGTGCTGTATTCATGCTACTCGAATTCTCTATACCTATTTCGAATAACATTATTAAAGGTAGACTGAAGTGGATAACAACTCGTAGACTGCTAGCTGGTTGGCTGGCCAGTGTGAAAGGCAAGTGGCATGTTCTAATCATTTTGGATGTGTAAGCGGCAGTTGATGAACTGACGGGTTCATGGACTTATGTGAAATGTGCGGGGCTTTATCACTGAGCATTTATTCTTGAATTGGTCGAATACTAGCTGGCACTTGCTAGTAGGTATTTTGCTGGAGATTTTAAGCCCTCTAATCCTTTCATTCACAAGGACAAATAGAGAGTGAACTAGAACAGTACACTTGGTTCATTTCTTCGGCTAGCACGCATTAGTGAGCGAGGCCTCTGCCTACAAACCGACGCTGAATGTTATTGTTCCTGCCTCGACAATTTGAAAGTTTTCCGCATTGCGTTATGAATCCTGAACTTTCCCCGGCATTTGTTGGCATTCTGTTAGTCTTAGTTAAACGGCATGTCATTCCTAGTAATGGGACTCAGTTATGATATCACGGATAACTTCACCCAACCTTTGATAAGTTCACTCAAGAGTTTATGTTTCCTGACTTTTTAGAACTCGGTTTCCTGAATTATTTAATCCAAGTTGAAAGACTGGTGAGGCGCAGAACCATTGGTTTTTGTCTTGGTGACTAGGACACTTGGTTTCTTCGTGCATCACCGACGATGGTCAAGCGGATAAGGTCGTGGCGTTTACAGGTGAACGTAGCGGGTCTGAATCCTCCCACCGCCAGTCAACTTCCCATCTTGGCAGCCCTCTTTTGGCCGCGGCCTCCTTCCTAGAAAGTGATGTGCATTGTTATTTCATTGATCGCTTTGGAAGAAAACCAGAATAATGTAATTACTACTGCAGCGTTTGCTAGTAAGCAAACTAAAAATTATGCGAATTAGCAGTCCATATGCCCGGTTTACCTGCATTGATTTGCGTGCATGGCTTTTCAGATGAATGTCTAATGTATCCAACGTCAGGAAGCCTCTGCCCCACAGAAATCCCTAGACACAAAATTAACTGACATAAAACAATCCTATGTCTGCGGACTGCGATGAAAATCATTTTCATGAAATAACTCACCACGTGATATCATCACTCAACTCACCGTTAGGAAACCATGGAAGCTGTTTCATCCATGTTGGGGATTATCAGCAGTGCATATCCACCGTGCTCGAACTGGGAAGAATGATCTTGAGTCAAAAGCTACCGGGCAGGAATTGAACGATTTATTAAACTTCACCACATGATGTTGCACCTATCCGTCACTGATTTGCGCGTCTACTGTCCGCTAACACACGGCAATTGACCCCTACTGATAAATGACTTCTCTGCAGGTAGCCTAAGTACGACGAAGGCTTTGGATATGACCGACAGAGCTTGATTACTTGATACATTTTTTTTAACAGTAGGAGATTGAATGCTTCCAGTAGGTCATATCCAAAGCTTTGGTCGTACTTAGGCTACCTACAGAGAAGTCATCTATCAGTCGGGGTCGATCGCTTTGAGCTAGTGGACAGTAACCGTGCAAATCAGTCACTGATAGGTGCAGCATCATGTGGTGAAGTTTAACTAACCGTTCAGAACCTGCCCGGTAGTGTAATGGCTAAGGCGTTCGACTCACAACCGTCCGTCCTTGTTCGGGTTCGCGTCCCAGTTCGGGCTTGGTGGATATGCACTGCTGATGATTCCTAACAAGGAAGAAACAGCTGTACAGTGCTTCCAAGGTTTCGTTATGGTGAGTTGAGCAATGATACCACATGGTGAGTTATTTTATGAAAACATTCAATCTCCTACTACTAAAGTGTACCAAGGATTATTTGAACCTTTAATGTGACCAGCACCGAAATACCCTGTAGACGAGAGTCGGTCAATTAAATCCAACCCTAAAATATTTGATTTTATTCCCGTTGATTACTGTCTGCATCTACTGTCTATCGTCACGGACAGTCTAGTGATCATCACATGCGCGATGAATTTCCCGTCGGTTCTACCTCTACCTATTTACCCTCATGTAATAAGACTTTGTTTTCCCTTCTTAAATGACCTCGGCTGGAGTACAAATGTCTTATATTTTCCCTATGCAATCAAAAAGTTCTCATGCCGTGATCGGTCAAGTTCGTTGGAATAACCATCACACAAAATCTCCGGTGATCTTAACACATTAGCAATTGCTTTGCGAACACTTGGAATCTTTGTTCTCGATTTCAGTGCATTTACGCCAAAAGCGTACATGGACTTTTGTTTATATTCGAGGCTGCATGCAACTAGATGTGTTCTCGAGGTTGTGAATAACAGAACGGCTAATATTGTCATGTAGGCTTCTTAAAAATTACTAGGAGAGTCCAATAGTGTCGTGATGACGTGGCAAGTGTGGATTGACATCTAACTAAGGCATCTGCTCTTATGGTATTCTAGTGAACAGGCTAAATTTAACAGGAGAAGCGGATGAACCGATCAAGTGGTCGCCGACTCGTCTCTAATGACTAACCATTCTGTAGATTGTGCTTCGTTGCGCAAACAAGCCTAATCCGGACCTAGTAGGCGATCGGTTGGTACGAAAACTCGCAGAACAACCATGGGCGTCGGCGTACAGATGATTTGAAATGGGAGTGTATTCTGTTCCAGACAAACGTCTACTTTTTTCCTCGCCTTCTCGTATTGTTTTGCATTGTTTTTGTCTCGGTTTCAACGGTACGAGGTTTGTACAAAAATTAGTACAAAATGCAATAAATATAATCTTACCGGCCAAACAAAATCATAAGGCCTTGTCAATAGAAATTGCACAATACAGATCCGACAGTTTGATGTTTTTCCCGTCAGATATGAAGTGTACACGAATGTGACTGAATTGATCTGTGAACACTGGAACTCAGATATGACATAAGAGTAGCAAAATTCCCGAAAACAGTTCATCGCATTTATTTGAACACAACCGGGCGATTTGTTTGAATAAATTCTGATAGTATTTAAACATCAACACAATAAGGGGAGAGCTAAAATTGTCCAAATGCGTGTCAGTGTGCATGTGACTAGCTCTTGCTGATTCATGTTAATTGTACTCTTGGGTCAGGCCACTCAAAATCATTTCCCTCATTTCCTTGAAACTGTGTCACAAACCGTTCAGAACTGTTATCCGATTAGATGCCGCACATCTTATCCCTTATTAGTCTGAAAAATGACACAACTTTCTCAACCATGTATCAGCATGTGTACTGAACGATGCACCAGTTGCCTGTCAGTTACGTTCCATTTTGCCGACGGATGTAGACGAAGCTTTACCCAGTTTTGAATATGCGTAATATAAACCATGGTCTCTGGTATGCAGAAATGGAAGCTGCTTACCGGTAGGCCTAGGCTGTCTACTAGAAGACGAAAATATCTGCATGTATAATTGTTTGTCAGATTGGAGGAATTCGTAAGTTATTACCAGGAGCATAATTCAGCTATCTCAGTAAAAAATTTTCCTTTTGCAGTTGCTTTTACTCTTTCAGTTTGACCTTGATCAACCTCGATTGGAATGCATCTGCCGGAACGGTGAGAGTGTTGCATTCATCATCCGGTTCAACAATACACATCAGGTAACTTTCGTACCGATATTTCTTGGCTCCTTACAATCGCTTTGAAGAAAACTTCAAAACTAACATTTTGGGCTGAATTGCGCATGAATTTAATGTCACGTGCCTTCAGACTGGTCTGGATAGGGTTCTGTACTTCTCCTATTTAATCTAACTCGGTGAACCCAGCCAGCTAGCATTTTGTTACAACATATTCTGGGAATCATATGGTTACAGGACTAGTCAAACGAACTGCCGTTTTGATGGGATTTACCCACCTATCATTAACAATGACTTCCCGTCCACATCAAATAACCGGTTTCACTAAACGATTCCCTTTGGCCAAGATGACCGAGATCCAGTGTACAGGCTAAACCATAAACTCGTTTTGCTGACCAGTTTCACATTCAATTTGTCCATTGCAATCGTTAGAAGTCTATTATTAATCTGCCTATTAATATAAAGAGTAATAATAAGTGAATTTGTAATGACGAAATTTCAGGCATGGATAAATTGTTCTAACGTTCAGCATCTGACCGATGATGAAAGTGACTGGATCGTGAATACTACAGTTTGTTGATAAATTCATCTTTCTATTCATGTCTATCCACTGAAAATATGCTTCCAGAAAATTAAACATTTCTGAATTGATATTCTAGAACCCGGATCTTGTCATAGTTTTCATCCGCCTGGCAGAAACCAATTCCCCTCTCATCTGCCGATGAACTGCGTTTGGTCCATTAACAAACCTTAGGCCGAGCTGTACAGACGAACACAAATAGGGGATTTTGATTCCCTAACATGCAGCCAATGCAAAAGAAATCCTCTACTCTCTCTCTCTGCCTTTTCCGACTATCAAATGGCTAGATTCGACAGAAATAAAGGAAAACAAGCATATCTGAATATGAATAGTATACCGCATGGATTTTTTTAGCACAAAATATGTGGATAGCAAGGCGGATAGCTCAACAAGATGGATAAAAGAAGCGAATTCGCTTTCGATGCGAAATATTCGATGACATAGGGAGAATTGTTCATCGTGATTCTACTTTGTTCCAACGCGGTCACAGTCTGCTTGATTCAGGTGTGCACTCGCAAATATTGACTGGGATCGACAGCAACATGCGGTGGTGGACCGGCTGGTCTACATCCTTTCTCGTCACAAACACTATCGCTGGAGCAAGATTTGCAACAAATACCATGACAGCATTTCTTGCATTTGTGACAGAATCCGTCAATTGGACCTGAAATTTGAATGCATTAGAAAAAGTGATCGTCAAATTAAACGAAACTGGAAACACGTGCAATCAGGATTTGTCATGTAGAAAAGTGGCTAGAAACGAAGCAAAAAAGGCATAAATGAAAGCCGAAGGCATTGAAGCAGCCCAGACTTAACACAACTATTACATCATAACAAACTTACCAAAGCATAGCTTGCAACCAGTTGGCAGTAAACAGTATCGAAGATGCAGTAACTTATAATTGCATAGTCATTAAAGACCCGATTACGACATATTTTTCTCGTATCCTAAGGCTTACTGGGGATCGAATAAATTGAACGATTGCAAACTTTCGATAAGTTATCAATAAGATTCACATGGTGACCTAATATCCGCTCGGTTGAACGTACCACCAAATTTCCAATTCTCCAAAGTCCCTTCCATAGATGACACCTCATTTTCTAACTGCGTCCCAGTCGACATGTCCACAACAGACCATAAGATGAACAATGGGAACAGGAACGAACCCGGGAACATCTGAAACAAAAGAAAAATGACTGTGTTAGAAAGTGGGCATCCCCAATTGATCGGTGCACTTACGTTTCAGGCGTGCGATTCGAATAATGACACTACCGAGGGCGCGCCAGTCTTTTAAATAGCTTTAGAAGTTGCTCACCGTCCAAAATGTACCATAAAGTGATTTAAAATGTTCTAATTAATTGCCGTCACCTCTACGAATAATCGGTGGTTCGCACTAATTGTCACCTTAGTTTTATCATTCATCGAAAGTGTTGAATCACCGGCCGATAGATGAGTCATGTACCATTTGTCCATCGAACAACTCGTTTTTTTTTTTCAACCACGCAAATGAAATGACCTTTGCTAATTGATCTGGTCACATTGATGGACAATGTGTGCAAACAGAGCTGGACGGATATGAAGAAAGCCAACAAATTAAATGTGATCATTTGATTTTGTTAAACGAAACTGGACGTAAATAAATGAATACGCAGATAGCACACAAGTACCAATGTCTAGTCTGTGATATTGATGTTCCTTTGCTTGACTATCTGAAGTTCTGATTTCATCGTTGGCGGTCACTGTTCAAGGCATTCGATCAATCGTTCATTCTGGAAGTGTTAGGCTTTGGTTTCGTTCTCATCGGAACTTGTCAGTGGTGCATATTCTGTATCTCCCCCAAGGATTGAACTAGGGATTTCCAACTGTAAGACGCGTATGTGTTCCCATGGCACCATCAATTCCCGTCCAGGCTGATCGAATTAAGGAGTTTAGCTTATCGTGAATGAACGCCAAGCTAGTAGGATAATTTGTAGAGATTTGATTTGCTGGGAGACATGCGAATGGACTTAAAGCTCACTTCATGTATCTTCCTTGAAACTGTCGTGCACTACTTGGTTCCATCAAGGTTGCTATTTCAACAAACCTAACTTGGTGTCAACTTCTCGGAATTCTGTCTGTTCATTCCACAGCCCAAACTTATTCTTTTTCTGACGCTTCTTGCATGAGTGCAGTGGAACATGCAGGCTCCGTATCTCCTACCGCCCACTACGCGGGCAGGAGTGGGTGCCGGAAAACTTAACCACACGAGGTCTCTTGGATTAAGTGTGTTGACGAGCTGTCTACCACCAAACTAACGGGGCGGAACGGCGATTCGAAACGCTGATCGTTTTAGTAACATAAATCTAATCAAGTTGAATACCGACGGTAAGAATATTTGTTAGGTCGGATGTTCAAACCCAAGAAGAGATCATCATCGGCGGGACTTAAGTTCATCGCTTCAGCTACTCGGCCGACCTAGGGACGTAATGCAAACCAGTATACGAAAGCTAGTAAGAACGCCTCATAACTGCGACGTGCACACATTGCTTCCACTTCCCTATTCCACGAGCTTGATGCCGTCTTTGACATCGCCTCTCGGTAATTCGACAGTATCTTGACTAGCATCGCTGTATCATCACAAGCAACCGCAGTAGAACAAATTCGAGTTCTACACCACGTTTAAGGCATCAGACAATCATCAAATTCCCATTTGGATTTTTGTTTATTCCGATCAATTAGGGGACAACAAAAATCGTGCTTCGTCAAACGTCCTGCAACAATCTACGTAATGACCGATCATCAGCTTCTCAAGTAATGTTGCGATGAGAAGGTTTTCTATTGTAACTCAATCCAGGAAACAGTCAGACCTACCGATATGATTGCATTGACGGATTAACGCTGACCTACTCATTGCCGTTCACCGAATGACATAAACTTTTATGATCTGTATCCCATGCTCATCCAGGTGGCAAATCATGAACTATGTTGCGTAATTTCACTCCCTTTTAATAGTATAATGAGATATTATTGACACTGTGATTGTATTGCACGTTTGGGTATAAATAAATATGTTGACAGTAAGTCGTCAATTAAAAACTCAAATATCACTATAATCCGGGATCTGTTTTGATTTGGAACATTCGTGACACTTACACAACTCAAATCCCACCCAGAGCAACAACGCCTCACCTGCTGATTTCACTATTCTCGGCCTAGTTTCATTGGACGTAAGCCTCACTTGTGATGGTCCTCGATTTACGCCTAATTAATTTTGAACTATTTGGGATTTTCACTAAAATTATATCAATACCCGGTTGCAGTCGACTCTTCTCAGTCTAAACAATACAGATATTTATTTCCACTTGCAAAAGCATGGTCAGTAAGGTAGAATCATCGACTCATAATGAAAGCTGTTTGCGGGGAGTCATTTAATTTTCTCGCTTTCTTAACATGCATATGTAGCAGTGGTTATTTATTGGTTGAATACTCACCCATAGTGCATGGTGCGTATGCCTGACTTGACTTGACCTGATGGAAAAGCAATCGCTTATTTTATGGCAGGATTCACTCGTGATTTTAGTAAAGCAAACTGTACCATAGCGTCCGGGGCCCACCGAAATGCGACAGGAAACCGGCAGTCATGATCCCGAAGCTTGGAGTGGTACAGAAACATAGTTCTAGCTGATAAAGTGTGGCAAACATCCGGGTGACAACGAGTTGCCGTCTAACTTCAAAATGACGGTAGAACCTGGGATTCGTTTCTCTGACTTTTTAGCAGCGGAAATTTAATCTACTTTTCTTCATTTTTTTAAAACTTTTTACATCCTTCATTAATGAAGCGAAAGTGTACATTACTTTTCAGGGAGGATTCGAGGCCAAAAGAGTGCTGCCAATTGGGAAAGCTGACTGGCTGTAGAAGGATTCATACTCGCGACCTTCATGTCCAATCGCCAAGACCTAATCCACTTGACCTCCACAGCTCAGGAAACGACAGCAACATCTCGTATTCTCAGCCGTCCACCTATGCAAGTACTAACTGGGCCCGAAGTTGCTTAACTTCGGTGATCTAACCGAAACCGGTGTATCGAACATGGTACGGTTGGGGTGAAAGACACCGTTGCTCCTTCGCCGAGGAAGTTGATACACCTCTGTAATAACATTTCCTCGGTAGTTTGTACATCTATGATGGTCTTAAATGATGCTAATCGGATCGATAATCATTTTGTACATCAAAACCACTGTCAATGAATCCATGTTACGCCACTTCATCTACATATGACACACCGAGCTAATCAAGTGAACGAGACTTATGATTTGTGATGAGTGTAAAACTGTTGTTTAATTTCATCTATCCTACACAGAATTTATTTTTCAATTATTCTGTGAATCCAAAAAAACAGTTCACCTGAAATGAAGCGATGAAATATTGCTTGCTCCCACTCGATCTCCGGAAACAATTGATCAAAATCCACGTGCCATAAAGCGAACAACCTCGAAACTGGCATGGGAGCATTTTCACTGGTTGAACTAGCCATTTGGTGATCTCAGAAAATGTGTTCCGTGAGATAAGTCAACACGGAAATATAAGCAAATCACACGTGTACATCTCATTGAGTAAAAAAATCCCAATAAGTGAATTGAGTCGAATAAAACTAACAAACAGTTTACAGTTCTAACTCTTTTATTGGCAATGAGTGAAGCTGTTCTGCTGTGTGAAAAGATGTATCAACTAGACCGTATTTGCCTAATCACTGGTCGCACGCTATCTCAAGTACCTTTTTCTACCTAGCCTCCATCAGCCGGGTGACATGTTCAACTGGCGAACGTTTTCCGTCCTTAGTCTTCTGTTTTTCTGAATTTTATGCAGTTTGAAGTCAGCGAATACTTTCGTGATTTCTTTTATTCAAAGAACAAGTCAATGCCAAATCTCTATCATCCACAAAAATGAAAATTCTTGTGTACGAGTTGTTATGTTTTCTCATATATGTTCACATACCTAATAAGGGACCGTCGAGGGTGACCAAACGATCAGTAGCAAGACCCTAAAATTGAAGGTTTCCGTCTCGAATTCCCAGTGACGACCACTTAATTGCCCAAAGACGGACCTATAAGATCATTTGTCTAATAACTGAAGAAACAGAAAAGCGAGTATTCTAATGATTTGAGTTGATCGACCAGCTAATTTTTCTGCTACGTCTTTACAGTGCTACTAATGTAGAATTTGTTCTATTTTTCCCCCGACTGAGTCCTTCTCGACACAATTATACCTCGACACAGTTATGATTTTTCGCGTGTGGAGCAATTACTGGAACCCTTCGAGTACACGTTCGTGTGATATAAGGTTGTGTAGCTACTTGTTCCATGCTTAAGAACCCGTATCAGTTGTTTCGCTTACAACTGACCTCACAGATTAACGCTGGGGAACCAAGTTCCAGTTTGCTAAAGGTCTATATCCCAGCTTCATTTCGAGTTATTTTTATTCAACTTTCATTTGTGGGCAAAACCATAAACAATTCACCATGTGATATCACACACAACTCACCTTTGAGAAACCAGGGAAGCACTGTACAGCTGCCATGCATATCCACCACGCCCGAACTGGCACGCGGACCCGGGATGGACGACTCTGAGTCAATTTCCTAATACTAGCACATACGAAGTAACCAAGCTCTATAGGTCACATCAAAAGCCTTGGTCATACTTAGGCTACCTGCAGAGAAGTCTCCTTTGAGTATGGATTGACTACTATGCGCTAGTGGCCCGTGTTCGTACGAATCAGTGACGGATGGATGCAATATCATCATGTGATGAAGTTCAACAAACCATTCAGAGCCTGCCCGGTAGCCTAATGGCTAAGGCGTTCTACTCAAAATTATTCGTCCCGCTTCGAGCGCGGTGGAAATGCATTGCAGACTATTCCTAGCAAAGAAGAAACAGCTGTACAGTGCTTCCCTGGTTTCCTAATGGTGATATGAATAATGATATCACATGATGAATTATTTCATGAAAAGATTCAACCTCCTACTACTAATAAAATTTATAAACGGAAACTATTCCGTCAGATATCCTTTCGAGAAGTCAACCAGAACGTTTCTCCTAGAAACTGTATAGGTGGAAAACCATAGATCGACGGCATCCGTATTTGTACCTACAAAGTAACATTACAAAAAGTACTGGATGTCCAGGCCCAGTTAGTTAGTTACTTTTAACTCTTTCAGCTAATATTCAACAATGCTGGCACATATTAGCAAAGTAATTATAAACGGAGAACTTCTAAACTGCAAATTGCATCTCAGGGGCCAAATGCAATTCATAAAGCATACACACCGGATTATGCAAGACACGTGCTTAGTGTGGAAAAAACAGATCTTTTACCTTCTACCTTTCTGCTTCCTCGATTAATGAAATAACATTGTGTAACATTTTAGAGAAGGGCTAAGTGGCCGTCAGAGGGAAAGTGGACCGGTGGCTTTGGGATTCAAATGCGCGACCTTCGCGTCCAAGCTCCGCAACCATATCCTCTCGACCACCGTCCGAGGGATAGAAATGCATGCCTGAGTGACTTATTACCCAAACAAAGAAGCAAGCACCGAATATAACAAACAAAAGTCACAGACTGAGCTGATCATCCGATTTACGAAATTCCGAATAATTGGCTATTACCGGAATCAAGAAATCGATTACGGCACATGGTCCACGGATATCTGGCTGTGCCGATAGGGGACGAGTTCTCACCAATTTGCTATCCTCCACTTTCCTAAACTTTTGATCTCCTGCGACCCAGGTTGTGGTTTGCTTTGTTGCGGCTTATTAAGATCGTCGGTTAAAACTTCGAAGTTATGTCACTTGATAGTTGAATAACCGTAATCCGTGTACACTTGTTTGTCAAATCAGCCGGACCGGACTGTCCTCGGAATCTGCCAAACCGATGGTAATGCGAACGAGGTGGTAGCATATGGGCATCTAGGTCGCGGATTCGAATCCTCCCACCGTCGGTCAACTTTCCCGCTTGGTAGCCTTATGTTGGCTGCAGCCATTTTGCTGGAAACGGTGAACACTTTTATTTCATTAATAAAAAAACGAAGGGATAAAAGATCGAAACGTAGATTTGGTAAACAAGCGTAAACGAGATGTTAATCACTAGACCAAAGCGGACGCATCTTCAACATTCTTTTTAGTCAGATGTGCGAATTGAATCGCTTAATCGAAGCGTTAAGTTTGAATCAGCTAAGAGATACTACTAAAATTGGCAAGAGCATATCTTGACGGAGTAGGTGATAAATATGCGATGCGACAACAAGGATAGGTCGTTGTATTTAAAGTCAAGACTATTGCACAATGAGAAAGAAAATGAGAAATAATTCAAATAGACTCAAGAAATACAAGAGTTTTTAGTTCCTTGAAAATTCCCACTGAGCACATTGAAAAAACAATTTGGCGAACAATCTCGTTTTCAGCGACTCATACTCACGCCGTTACATCACTATATATTTAGAAAAACATCACTTTAGGAAGGAATGTGACACAAGCTTTCTGGACCCTGGATGCGGTCAGAGGTAAACAATCCAGATTGAGCACTGCGGAAGCTGTCGCAATCCGTCTTCACAATCCTCCGCTGTGCTCTCAAAAGTAATCTGTGGCTCATCCGCCGTCCCAATGCAAATCCTAGACAACAAAACAATCAACACAACAGGTTCTTGTGTACTCAGGTCATGCATGTAACACCACAAATCCCTTCCCCACCCATATGTCTATCTGGTTAATCCAATCCCTCCTGGGGAAAATTTTTCCAAATATATAGTAATGTAATGACATTAGTACGAATCACTGAAAACGAGCTTGTTTTTGCTACCCTCTGCTCTAAAACAAAGTTGCACTAATGTGTACATTAATGCCTCTGGTTTATTATGAGAAGTGAAGAATAATGAGGTCATGCTCACCTATGACGTCAACACTAGTGACCTTGTGCCGTGGCGTTGACGACAGACTCACTCTCGCCGTTCGCTCGTCCGTCTGGAAGCGATGGCAACCGACTACTGGCAGCTTCTGTGAGATTAAATGGGTTATCGGGAATACAACCATTTCGACACATTGCAGATGCCTACAGTTGTTGACCGTCCCTGGTCAGGCGGTCAACGACAAGGTTTCTCCGTCTGAAAGTCGCGGTTTCCAACCGTCCAACTACCGGTCAAATTCAACACTTGATTGCCCTTTGGTTGCTGCCAACCGCTTCCTTGTAATGATGCGTATTTTTGTTCCATCGATAAAGCGAGGTGAAATGGCAGAAGACGAGAAAAAAGATGTGATGAAGAAGGCCGATAACCTGGGATTTCGTAGTGTACCATGAAACAAAGGATCTTGTGACTACCAGAAGCTTACTATCACTTCCATTGTCCTGTTTCAGTTTGTCTCTTAAAAGATCGTTTTAAATTGCACCCGCCGCGGCAATCGAACTTAAATCATCCTGAATACGAATCGGTCCAGGCTTATGGTCTGCCTATTAAATAAAATCAACGGGCGTCTGCAGAAGGAACACTACTGGAATTGGTGTCCCAATAGGATAATTATTCCCAGTTGGACATGAAGCAAAGTATGTAGCCCGTAAATCGAATGAACAGGTGAAAGTTTGCGCACAGGTTTTGTGGTCAATCGCAGTCCTACAATGACATGATTAAATAAAATACTGCAAAATAACCACACATGAACGCCTCATTAATTGCAAGAAGCTTGCATCAGTACATGTGAAGTAACGGATAGAATACGTGTAGGCTCTAGTGACTCGTTTCCTAAGTTTCAAATATATTCGTTTTACACTACGAAGAGTTTGTTCCACAATTACTTGCTCAGACGTCACATTCCATGCCATATGTATCAATGGAAAAATCGTTTCGCATGAGTATCCCTTACAACGTTATCGAAAATCAATAAGTAGCGCAAATCCCACTATATTTTCCCAGGATTCTTACACCGAAAATTGGAAAAACCAAGCGGTAGACGTCCAAACAGACTAATTACAAACCCATTTCAAACACCAATCATGTATATGCGAATTCAAGATATATCCCAATCAGGTTAGATCAGGTAACAGTCTTCAACGAGAATGGCAAATAATCAATAATGGTCTTGGTCGGTCATCATTAGTTCTTCGGGCCCGTATCACGCGTTCATTTTCTGGTAGTCCTAGATAGTGAATTTCATGTGTGATGATAGACCGGCTGGGTTACATCCGGCCGCATCATACGAGCCATGTTATGAGCTGAATTTGCAACACATATCTCAATTCCATTTGGTATATCTATGACAGAATGTGTTGAAATTGCTTGACAAGTAAATGAAAGGATCCATCGGCAGAATAAAATCTACCGGCTAAAAATGACAGTGTTTTAAAGTGAATGATCAACACAAGTAATCATATTACCCAATGAGAACAAACTATCCGTGATTACTGTATTGTATGAAATTTGACACCTTGATACAGTTCTCGTCTGTGTCCCATTGGGTGCAATGTGAACATGCGGAAATCCAAGTTCCGCCGCTTACTCTCAATGCGCAGAATGACACAACTAGCTATGTCGAAATGGATAGGCAAATAGTTAAGTTAGAAGGAAGTCGAATTTCCGATAAGTCGCCAGTATTCCAATTCCTCAGTCTCTTCACCATAGTTGACATTGAATCATCTGACTGTGGCCCAGCTTGACATATCCACAATTGACTGACTACAAGATAAACGAAGTGATCAGAAAGGATTCAGGAAACGTTTGAGGGAAAGCAGTCAACGTGACAGGAAGTCAGCACAAAATCCCATTAGGATATCTATTCATGACTAGAAAATCGGATTTGTTTTATTTCTTCACGAAATCGGACTCGCTCTCTTCCTGTATTGTGTCCACAATATCATAGCACTGACGAAGTCACCTCGATTGGTGATGAAACCTTTGCAATCAAATTTCCCAGCGTAGCGAATAAGCCAATGCCATCCTTTTGAACCTGGGCTACGAGGACGAACCTCATTCCCTAAATTGCTATATATATATATCTTTAGAGTTGAGAAGGCGTANCGTGAATGAGTGATTCATATATATATCTGTATACTCTATATGTGTGCACATGTATTTATACATTTCACCCATGACCAAGGCTTGGTATACTGAGTACCATAGTAAGTACCAATTAATTATAGAACTTGACCCAGATCTTCGTCACTTTTATCCACATTCCACATACTATCTGTTCATGCGAGACGTGAAACTACCGGTTAACGAGTGTTTCATACGATATTCATCCACTGGACAGGATGTGATTTCAGGGAAGTCGTTGACTGTCATTTTTACCAATTCATTCGGTCAATCTACAGTACGGAATTTGATTAGGCTGAGTTAACCGACAGAATTTACGGTGCACAACAGACGAGGCTCCAAATTAGTGCCATTATTGCCTAATACAATGGAGTAGTGGATGGACAAGCTGCATTAAGTCAGGCTTTGATTAGTGAGTCACAAATTTTGTTCGGGGATGAACACCACACGTTTCGGGGCAAGCATGAACAAATTAATTCGTGTACTTTTGTAACAAACAACGCAATCGAGTGATGCGAGCATTGGGCTAGTAATTCACATCGAATGAGCGAATCACTGGTACGATTTTTCAAAAGCAACGTTGCCGCACACTTTAAGCTAGAAGGCTTCATTCTGATACACTGAGAAATTGAAAACTTCTGCATATCACAAGGTTCGAAGCTTGATGTAAAGGATCAGTGAATTCGGTTTGGACACTTGCGGGATATTATTCGGTTGTTCAAACCGAAGCCTAGGGTTGAATTAGGGGACCCCAGACCGAGCCTTTGACGAAATTGTTCAACCCACATAACAACAGGGTGACATGGTGACCATGTAACCCGGTGAGGACCGGTGATTTCGTGAGGCTCGCGAACCATGTTCGAGGCTATTTATTTCTGCTAGCATTTTTCGTTACATCTTGCGTGGGCCGCGGCCAACAGAGGGTTGCCATGTGGGGAAGTTGACCGGCGGTGGGAGGGTTCGTACCCGCGACCTTCACGTCAAAACGCCACGACCTTATCCGCTTGGCCACCTCCAACCCAGCGTGACGTAACCGTCTTTCCAAAGCGGCTTCAGGCCGTATCTTTCGTACATTACGTAAACGATTTTGTCGTACATTGGCATTTTCAAACTACCCATCTTTGTCCTCGTAAACAAAATAGTCGGATGCCGTCGACTGCTATCGTTTTCCTTCCTCCTGCTGGACATCATATCTGAAAAAGTTTGGCTGATGGCAACTTATTAACATTTGCTATTCTTCCGGTTGCCTCACTAAGACCGGGTGGTAGATAGTATGTAAACTGAATTTGGTTTAGACACCCGGCAAGAAAAGTTTCTCCACTTTTGTGTCAGATCACGGATTTTACAGTGGAATCGGACATCGATGGACCCCTTTGAATTCTTTTCATTTACTTATAGAACTTGGCTTCAATTATAAAGTGGGTTTGTGAAAATGAATCTGGCATTTCTACTTTCTGATCTAAATGGATTTCTTCTGGAAAATTTGAAGTTTTCTTTTCCCTCCCATCCAGGGGTTCAAAATTTTTTCACGTGAGTCAAATCTTGTAAAATTTTACTTAATTAACCAATCTGTTTTCCTTAGAAATAGGATAGAATCTAACGCATCTGTTCTGTTGAAAAATAAACCGAAATTTGGATTTTTCGGGTTCACTGAGTTTTTAGAACCATTTCGATCGTTCAGCTTAGTTGGATGAGTTATCGAATCATGGTAATGACCAAGTGCGATACGGTCACTCAGTTCGTTTCGTACACGTAGATTCATCTTTCCTAACATACATATTTCTCCTTTCAGTTTCACAACTTCTAAAAGCGGTAACCTTCGCTGATCTTCGTTTACACAAACTTGTCCCATTTTTTATTTATTTTATTATCATTGTTTGCACGTTTGCCCTTTCTGGATACAAGATATCATCAGCTGGATTGATTTCATATGACGTTTGTTCATTCTCGATGTTATCCTTGCTGTATCTTGGCATCCCTTCGCCCTCGCATAGACCTCAATGCAGCACCGTGTGATATGTCTGTATCTTGGCCAAGTAGACACAACCTGTGTCTGTTGACGACCGATTCAGCCGTAACCTGTTCCTAACCGCAGCTATCAGGTGCGTCTACACTATGCTAAGGCTGCAAGATTCAATTCAAAGTTTACTCCCTATTTATCTTTGAAAAAAGAGAAATCGAAATGCGCATTGTCTAGCTATTTGCTGAACAGTAACAATACACTATCAGTTCTATCCTATGTTTTTATACGCGTGTTGATCACGGACTTGATGATATTTGCCTCGAGTTGTTCATCTAAAAATCTGAAAACACGATTTTTCCAGTTTTAAAAATAACTATCTGAAAAATGTCGACAGCACCATTATTCCGAATATTTAGCCTTCTCGTGTGTCAAGATTCGGTAACCCGTAAGCAGAATTTTCCTTTCATTTAGCTGAATGAGCCGGACCATAACGTCAATCGAAAAATAATTCACCAAAATGCATCTCATAACATCTTACTAAAGACTAATTGCTGAACGATCTGATAAATGCATGATCGATTTACATGCATTTGACGTTCTTCATCATTGTATCTCACTTGGGTCATGAGCTATGTGAACCGGGTAGGAGTTGTCGACGGATTGGTTGAACCAACTGTACGGTTCTTTCATAGGGTTCCGGAATGAAGTGAGGCCCGGTGCCGAATACCAGTCCTTGATAATGAGATACTGATGTATTATCGGGGATCAATCATTCCATAGGTTGCTTGCCGTACGAGTGCAAGTACTCGAATAGTGTGCTTTTGCTGAATTGGGCAATTATGAACATGAGACAGAAAACAACGGACCAATCCAAGTCAATAACAACTGATTTTGGCAAATTAAATCGTCTACATTCACACTATTCTTTCTTCAAAAGATTTGACGAACCTTGGAACTGCTGATTTTGATCAGTCACCCTCGAGCGTCAGTTATCTTAACTGGCTAGTGCTCTGTCCAGTAGTAGGAACAGACTAATTATTCAAGAACAACCAACGATCTTGCTAAAACCAAATGAGTTTTGTCGAGTGGACGAATGTAGCATGACTCACTCGAGGATCCGTGGTACTGCAAGTCGAATGAAAAATCCGCGCGAGCTAAGTAGACGTGGACCGTTGAGATCCGTGTCACCGATTATAAATGGTCAAAATATAATGAACGTGTCACTGATTACGCCACTTATTGGCCATAAGACAGTTTGTGAACACATATATATATATATATGTATATATATATATATATGCTTGAGGGAGACAGCCATATTGAGCACGCTGTATCATTAGTTAAACTTCAAATCATGAACGTGAGTGCACCAATTATATGGGATGCCCTAAGCTCCCAATATCCTAATCGTGATTTGCAGATCTTCCAAGCCATGTTCCCGTTCACGCTGGTCATCATGTGGTTCGTTGTGGACATTTCCGCTGAGGGACAATTAGGAGACGAAATGGCAGCTATGGAAAACACTTTGACTAATTGGGCATCCGGTGGTAGGTTCTATCAGTTTAGTTTTGTTTCTTTTGCAAACATATTGATAACTTCATGAAATAACTCACCATGTGATATCATCGTTCAACTGACCATCAAGAAAGCATGGAAGCAGTTTGCATCTGTTTCATCCTTGTTTGGAATCAAGAGCAACGCATATGGACTGCGCCCGAACTGGGATGCGACCGTGAACAAGGACGAACGATTTGGAGTCGAACGCCTTAGCCATTACGCTACCGGACAGATTCTGACCGGTTAGCTGAAATTCACCACATCATGTTCCACCTATCCGTGACTGATTTGCACGGCTACTGTCTGCTAGCTCACACCAATCGACCCCGACTGATAGATGACTTCTGTGCAGGTAGCCTAAGTACGACGAATTCTTTGGATATGACCTACAGAGCTTGATTACTTGATGCATGTTAGTAGTAGGGATGATATCACATGGTGAAAACACTCAATCTCCCACTACTAACATGTATTGATAACTTGTTAAGCATTTTCTCGTTCTAATTTCACTTGAGATGATCTGATCAAAATAAGGATATGACAAGACACTATCCTTTAGTCCACGGCGTGACAGCAAATTACCAGGGTTTGCTCATTCAGTTTCGCCATTTTTTCACACTACTTACATTGTCCTATAACGCGTATTATTTTGATCGCTCACTATTCATTGAACATGCTTATCTGGATTGGGCACAATTGTTAATTGTGTACTATTTCGATTGATTCCTTTGTTCAATCAATTTGGCAGGCATTTTCAACGCATTCTGTCATACATGTACCAAATGCAGTCGAGGTATGTGTTGCAAGGCGTGCTCACAACATGGCTCGTGTGATGCAGCCGGATGTAAACCATCCGGTCCACCGCCTCATGTGAATGTTGATCCGTACACGTACATGAATGTGCATCACTGATATCGGCCCGCCAATCTGACAATGATCGACCAAGATCATCATTAATTATTTTGTCTCTCTGTCATCCAAACCTGCTCGCTTATCCCAACCGAATAGAACACATGTGTTGTGTTCACTCGCTTGCATTCCATTATTTTGTGTGAAACAAAAACAACTACATGAAATAGACTACCCATTTTCAAATGAATTGGGTGTTCTCATCTCCTAAAGTTGTGCTTTCTCTGATGGTTGTTCAAATAGCAGAGGATTAGAACACTCGGAAATTTGTTGTCCATTATACATTTCATTGTTCGAGACGACGACGATCAAGGTGAAATGTGTATCCTCGACTGGATGGCGACAATTGTGTATGGGGTACCCTGGGAAAACGATGAGGTCACATTTTTGGATCCCATTGTCACATTCCAACTGATACTTATCTTTCTGGAGAATCCGAAATATCAACCGTATAGAGTGTCTTAACAAAGCGAAAAAAAACTTTAACTCACGACTTTAATAACGATTTGTGATTTTCACAAAATAATTCTTCCCATTCCTCTGCGAAATTGCATGTTTCACAAAAATTAATTTGCTAGCCGGTATGATTGAAGAACTACTCACTTGCCCGGTTAAAAACTGACGAGCACTACTTCTGAGCAAATGTCTCGTGTTACACTTAAACCTATGCCATTTCTCATTTTATTTCGAATTGTACCAAAAAAACCATTCGGAACTATGCCAAAAGTATTCGGAAACGCCATTCTGCTGGTTTATAGACGTCTCGTTTGCATTGGTCCAAGGTATGACCCATCTTACATGAGCCCACTTGTCCGCGCGTATTGTAAGGTGTACTGATTATCAGTGGATTGCTTTTGAAGTTTGTGAGTAGCTGCTCTATCACCATGTTTTATAAAACACAGACATGCTTCT
>LUCM01001605.1:90516-110975 GCA_008360955.1 Fasciolopsis buskii
TGTGAGTAGCTGCTCTATCACCATGTTTTATAAAACACAGACATGCTTCTGTCGAATGGCAAGTAATTTTAATATAAGTTGGAACAATTTTGACATATCTCCAACTTAATAAGAGTAATGGTGTAGACAACAAAACGAAGGCTCCTGGGTTCTGTTTCCTCGATGCGAATTGTTTCCACGTGCAACCGATTGAGATTTCATTCATTACTGATGAATACCTTGCCACAAAAGGATAGTATTGTTTAAGTTGTTCAGTTCGCACTACTTTTGTTGCTACTATTTTAATCAGTAGATTCGGGGAAACTGTCGTGTAATGTGTGGACGCTCAGCTGTTTAAACGAATGGTTTCTGGTGATGATCTCCCTAGAAATGATGTTCGAGGAACTTGGGATGGCGACATTGTTTGGCTATCCATATTGCACAGAGGGATGTTCGTTTGCGGAACCCATGGAAGGCTTTGATTTTGAAATATAACCCATCGTGGCGATGGATAGTTAACGAAGCACATGAACTTGTCGAAAACACCGGCAAAGAAGACTCTTCAGACGTGTTACGTAAGATCGAGAAGGTAGTTTCTTTACCAAGTAAAGAAACATAGTCCAATATGATTACAAAACAAATGAACGAACGTTACAAATATGTATCCGCAACTAAGATTATTCTGGGTCATCGATCAGGCAAAAAACTCTAACGAAACAGAAGCTCTGTATGCAATTTCAAACAACTTGTTTCCGTTTTCTAACTGTACAAAAATATGAATTTGCTCAAATACGCCGAGAATTTATTTAGCCCCAGCTTAAAACCCGAAATTCGAAGAAATTGCGTTGGTGAATGAATTAACTACTTTCATTCCTATTCCCGTTCACAATCTTCGACGGTCACGTTGATTGTCCATG
This sequence comes from Fasciolopsis buskii, assembly GCA_008360955.1. NCBI lineage: Eukaryota > Metazoa > Platyhelminthes > Trematoda > Plagiorchiida > Fasciolidae > Fasciolopsis > Fasciolopsis buskii. Next base: position 91,413 of record LUCM01001605.1, read on the forward strand.
ATATGGTCTCAATGACTCCAATGTTCACGTGTAAGCCGGTAGCGAAATGGTCCAAGTTCCATGGGGTGCACTAGTCATACAAGTCACTTTAATATTCACATTTGTAACGGAAAAACGCTGTTCCCAATGTCAAATGGCAATCTAAAAATCGCCAATTTGTTTGCATTCTGGAACGGAATTATCAATCACATTACTGTCATACTTGCCAACTGATAATATCTGACGGAATGCTATTGAAGTAACTGACCCTTGGTGCACCGTTTCTAAATGGTTTTTTGTTCAAAACTATGCACTACCAAAAATGTCAATAATTACCAACTAGTCGCTGACCTCGATCGAAGCGTGAATCGTCTTTTTGTTTACCAACGTTCTCCTTTCGCCTTGCGGTAGCTGGAAGTAATGTGATTCCATGATGTTTGGAATCCGAACTTATAGATCAGTAAACAAATAACTATACTATTCCCGTAAAAAATGCTGTCGTTTTTCTGTAAATAAGACTTTAGGGCTTTTATTCAATACGGAATAGAAACGTACTCCACTCCAATTCGTCTAATTAGAGGTCATTTATTAACATCTGTACATCAGTTTGCTAGTTCTAGCAGACCGTAATACCCCCATGAAGTCAGCAGACGTATGCGTACAACCCTTGCTTAGAACGCTAAGAGTCTTAGAGCTATGAGAAATCGAAGTCCATATGCTCACATTTCTCAGTAGAATGGTAGATACAGATGCATATTAGTGGTAGGAGGTGATGAATGATGATGAATGATATCATCGCTCGAATCGCCATAGAGAAATGAAGAAATAAATCAGTAGGGGTCGATCGCTGTGAGCTAACGGACAGTAAACGTGCAAATCAGTCACGGATAGGTGCAACATCAAGTGGTGAAGTTCAACAAACCGTTGAGAGCATGCCCGGTAGCGTAATGGCTAAGGCGTTTGACTCAGAATCGTTCGTCCTTGTTCGGGTTCGCGTCCCAGTTCGGGTGCGGTGGATATGCACTGCTGATGATTCCTAACAGGGGTGAAACAGCTGTACAGTGCTTCCATGTTTTCTTTATGGTTAGTTGACTTATGAGAAATAGACACATTTTGAGTTCGAAATCGCAGAGTACTTTTTGTCTTGGCACCTCAAGAACAGTAGTATTGCATATCCCATAGGCCATATCAAGGTTTACTTCCAAAGGATTTCATCGAAACAGGAAAACCAGGATTTCTTCAGTGTTATTGCAAAAGACACGGATGGCATAGACCACAACCTCATGCGCATTTGTCTTAAAGTAACCTTTATACAGACGGCACATGCAAAACAAAATTGCCATCTCCAAGTTAAGTAATTGGAAAAAGAATATGCAGGCTTTCTTCATCCCAATCGATCGGCTGCACACTAGCCACGGGCATTGTGTAGCGCATCGTGCTTTGCCTCGGAGTATTTGCGGTTTTGCTGATCTGGCATAAACTTCGATAGAAGACTTCATATGTTCAGATAAAAAGTATTTGCCTGAAATCTCAGCTAGGATGAGAATCACAGCGGCCATTGGAAATTTCGGGTGACCATTGCGACTCATTAGGTTGTTTGTAAAAAAGACTGTTAAATTTCCATATTAATTGATGACAATACTCACTTAGTATTGGAAAATAAACGACATCAACAAATATCAATTTAACAGTTTTCCAATCTTCGCCATATCCCGAACAATTAATACATCCCTCGGTGACAGGAAATAACTTGAAATTTGCGTCCTTTCATTTTTACAATTTCGAGCCCATCTCCGTTGTCATCATGACCTTTAGAATCAGCTTGACAATTCTACACGATCTACCAGATGCTCTGTTCCGGTGTTTCTGAGAACGTGAAGGATTGTCTAAAGATTTTCCAAACGCCAGCTAGCTCTCGGTACCAGAAAAGAGCACAGATATCACCTGCGTGAACTGCGACAACATATCAGCCTCAGTGAAATAAAGGCCAAAATTTTTGGATTGTTCTACTAAACCACTTTGTTGCAGTCCTAAGTGAGCGAAACCATTCCGATGAGTGTAATTTGTGATTTTACATCCAGCCGGGGGTCGTATGCAGAGGCATCTTACAGATTAGGGCAAAATTCTTTAGCTCTGCCACTAATTTTCTAATCACGATTTAGGTTATATATTATCCTGTGTCCGGCTTGATTCACGAGCGTAGTGTTTGGGGCATGCCCCATGACCGTTCAACCCACCGCATGAGGGAATGTCAGTTATGGCCGTGAAATTTCAATGGTGCAGAGCCGAACGAGGTCCTAATCGGTCAGCTCGGTTAACCCTAGTGGCTATTTCGGCCAACATTGTGAAATAATCAGCTAACCACGAAGTTTATTAGACTGCCTAGGTCCTACATCGTAGCAGGAAAAGCTTACATCCAGGACTATGATGTATGGTCTGGAAAGTGAGGATGCTATCTGTTGCCAAAAACGCAAGACGGATTTTTTGGTACGATGAGTTGTGCGACTGTGAAGCTGAATCATGTCTGGGAAGTAGGAATGGCCGACAAACCAGTTTGGACTCAAGTGAATGATGCCTGGGCCAAAGATCGGATAAAGTCCAACCCATGGGGCAAATACGGAATCAACCAGGCGCCCTAATTCACGAAGAGATTGAAATTGGTTTGAATTTGTGACAGACCCGAAAGTTAGTGGGGAGCGTTGCCTGAAGTAGACAGCAAAGAAGGGACAACGGATGCGAGAGGAAGAGGGATGGGACAATCGGCTGAGGTGTACTAATCGGAGGAGATCGAAATATTTTGTTTGATTAGTAGTGTTGGCTTTCAAAAAGCCATCTAATCGTTCTTGCTGAATTTAGCGGGATGGGATTGAATTAGAATCAAGACGACTGACTGAAGATCCCAGAGTTAGCGATGGCGATAACTAGGTAAAAATCACAAGTAATCCATTTAAACCAAAATAGGCAGCACTTCGGCTCTCGGAATCTTGATGTCGGCTTACAATATACGCATTAAAAAAATACCCCATTGTGCTCAACTGTAACGTTTTATGCGTTCTTTCGCGTTTTCAGCTGTTCTTATTTCAGAAAAAATAGAGTAGTTTCACTCATCGCTTCCTTCAGCATGCGTGACAAATCTCGTAGAATGAACAATTTGATTGGTTATAATAGGTTGCTGAGAGCTCTAGCAGAAACTCGATCTCGGTTTGCGAGAAGCAGTGATAGACAAGGGCAAGTGGAATGTGTTTAGATATGAAATCGGGAGTGTATGCAATGACAACTAAGGTAAGTGAATGCAAGAAGTCAACGCGTTGATGGGATAGTGTACTTGTGGACAAGGAGATCTGTAGTGTTACCTCTCATCTTTTTTTCCTTTATTAATGAAATAGCAGTGTACATCAAGTTTCAGGAAGGAAACCGCGGCCAACAAAGAGCTGCCAAGTGGGAAAGTTGACTGGCGGTGAGAGGATTCGAACCCGCGACCCTCACGATCAAACGCCACGACCTTATTCGCTTGGCCACCGCCGGCTTGCTTCCGCGGAGGCATTTGACACGGTAAACAGTCACTGATTTCAGACTTGGAATTCTCCGATGTCATTATCTCACCCGGAGGTCTTGCACTACTCAATTATGTTTGAGTTTGGTTTCGTTAGGCTAGCGAAGGAATATTTCAAAACTCCTAATCTGATACGATATACTATCAACGTTAATATCAAAATATCGGAGAGGGCACATAACTTCCAATATCTTGGTTGTAAAGACATTCGGCAATCAGTTAGGCATTCGACTTGCCAGTTTCGTTTTCTTTAATTTCCGGTTAATTGTGCATAGTCGTTTAGACCTAGTTTCACGCTGTTTTGTGGGTGTTTTCGATACTCGAAATTGCTCATTGGAATTAGCGTGTCATAAGAGCTTGAAGTTAGGTAGAGTGTCTTTGCGACAAAGAGGTGAAACTCGAGCTTACAAAAACTTACCCGTTTCATGCAGGCTGTTTTGAATGCGTGGGTGATCTCACCCTAGTTAATGATTGGATAGTAAGCAAACTGAGGTTTCCCCGTACTTTTCTCAAATTAAAAACCAAAACAAAATGTCGAGTTTTACTATTCACGAATCAGAGTGAACACATTGCGATAATGTCCCGTAACTGTGTGGCAACGTTATCGGTAGCCCACCGTTAACCATACTCCTTTTTTAGTCACCAGCTAAGGGATGACGTTGCATCCATCGTTGGTCAATCACACACTTGATTCGTCTGAATATTATTTGTCCATTTCTTTTTACTTGCTCCGGCGTCTGCACGTTTGATTTAAGTGTTGTCTTAAATTTCCCTGTTTGCTTACAGAAAGAAAACTAACCCGTATTTTGGTGTGTGTCGATTTCACCTTCCGACTTTCTTTCGAAGGTTATTAGATGAGCATCTGACCAAGTGGTCAATTTCAATCTAGATCTGTTGGTCTTCAAATCAAAACAATTCATCTTGATCAATGCTTGTCGGTAGCAGAATAAATTAGTTCTCATGAGAAAACAAAGCAACATACCGTGTTTGTTTAGGGGAAACATACTGGTGACACAAATTTACAATAAACCGAGATTTCATTGATGCTAAACGACTACTAATAGTTTTCACTCCGAATATGAACATCATGTGAATTTGTATCTGTAGTTTTTTTGTATTGCCTCGATATTTTCTCCTATCCGATAGAAATAGGCATCAATTTATTCCGTAAAGCCTCTTCGAATACGTTCACTGACGGAATATACTTGTAAAGAAATGTACTTCCAGGTCAGGCATCCCTATCATCGCCATCATTGTCACCGTTCAGCGTTAATCAAAAGGACGAGTTCCACTGACGATTGCGTTCTTCAACATTTCACAAATTGAAACATAAAGGGCGGAAAACAAGGAGTAGACCGGTGTGAAGGAGAAAAGAACGACATTTTAGCCAATGCTTGGAGAATAGTACAATTGTACAAATACAGATCTGTCAATGCTTCTAATTTCCCAGAACATGGCAACACGAATGTCATTGTTCACGGTCCGTTGTTATGTCATTCAGTCGAGCGACCTTTTGACATTCGCATAGGTAGACGTAGGGCATCGACTTTATCTAAGTTCGTAGTTCGTCTTCTCATTCATCACGGCCAAGTCATCTGTTGACGTCGAACTTGTTTTTTTCAACTCCGCGGGAGGAACCGACTGAACTATGGTATACGTTTGTTTGTCGTACAGTCCGTAAATCGGCGTTGTCTTTCGATCCGCGACAGTCAGAAGACTAAAATCTCCATGTTCAAATGTAAAGGTCACGGATTTGATTTCTGTCACTACTAATCATTTTTCACCAGGTCACATTCTCAGAGCTGCGGTAAAATTCCTAAACTATTGCACATTTATTGCTCAGTAAATAAAGTAAAGTAAAAATTTTATCTCCATTGTGAAGACGTTACGAACCAAAATCTTCATACTGTGTGCCACGGTAACAATAAAATATTTGCTGGCAGGTTTTACAACTTGTCGACATTCCGATTACTACGGTCAAGTTTGTGTCAGATAGGTTATTTTTCGTACCATTCATTCCCGATACAATAAACGTGAAGAGTTCTACTCATTCAAATAATTGTTTGTCACAAACATTTTCCAGTTTCTGTGTAAGAAAATGAACAATTTGATAGGAAAATTGCCGTCAATGGACGGCCATGGTCCAGTGGATAAGGTCGTGGCGTTTGCAGATTAGAATTTTCCCACCACCGGCTAACTTCCCCGTTTGCCAGCCCCTTGTTAGCCGAGGTCCGTTTTCTGAAAAATGACGTGTGTTGTTATTTCATTAATAAAGGAAGTAAAATGATAAAAGGAGATGAGAATAAAGTGCACGAATAATCGACAGAAAATGACCGAATTCGGGTTCAAACAAACTGGTTTGGCGAAGGGATGATTCTGTTCCTAAGATGGCTCAGTGAAGTCTTAAAGGTTTTGCGTACGAAGAACGGATAACAACGTGAAGTGGATGATAATTCATGTAACATATGTCCGCCATTCCATTCTTCTTCGAACAATGTTTCAGAGCACCGAATGCGTCACGGTGATTCGAATAAATTCATGTATCCTGAGTATTGCGTTTTGGATCTAGCCGAGCTTAAATGTTAATATATATATATATATATCACATGTAATCACTGATATGTACATGCATATATGTACCATTGCCTACAAATCATGCTAATTAAACCGTCAAAAATAAGTCACAACAAATACCACGACATAGCATTAGCAGGAAAATTCAGAACGAGGCTATTCTAAAACTCTTTCACAAGTGAACATAGACATTCGCACCGTGCAAGATTTGGAAAGAGTGAGATGCGTATTTTTTTCTCGGAAAAAAACAACTAGCATTTGGAACTGTTGGATAAGGAAGACCCACACGGGCTTAGATTCCTGGAGGCTGCTTTAATATTGGATCAGAGCCTTCGATCATAGACGAAATGTAGGTCATTTGAAATTCTGTCTAAAGATGTCAAGCTAATTTGATACTTTTATTGAACATAGTAAAATCCTGTGTGATCAGTTCACTTGCAACCCTTGTGATGCGGTCTGGTACAGCTTCAAGCTTGTCTGCGTAGACAAACGGAGAATGATAATCGTAACCACAAGCGGTAGTGAAATCCAAACAATTCACAAAGGTCGTTGGACCGAATTGATCCCACAAATCGGAATATTTCCAATCTTGTAATATAAATCCATGAATGGTAAACGTAACTCCAACTTGTTGCCTTTCTGTTGTAGTCTTCTAACTGGCTTCTTTCGAGCAACCTGAATCGAGGCCAATTCATTACTAACTGGTACCTTACATTCTGTTGTCACCGTGACCGACCGAATTTCTCATACTAATTGCAAGTTCAAATATCATATCTTGTTATACAAAACTGATAGATGAATAGTAAAGAGTAATAAGTATCAGACAAGAATACTCAAGACGTTCCAGTTAACCCTCGGCAACTTGAGGTAAATTCAAGCGAGAAATATGAAAAGATGGGTCCGTATCTTTAAGGACGGATGTGATTGGACCACGTAACGTTTTGTGATAAGATTCTAGCAAGCATATAAACAACTGTACCAGGCGACTTGAGAAGTGTGTCGAAAATTGATGCGGACGTCCTGTGCTGTTTGGTCATTGTAAATGGCACAGTGGTGTTGGCAGACATTGTCACTCCGCAACGTTCCTATCACCTTGGACAGTGATCCCCCAAGAGGATAAACTTCACCAGCATAGATTTATGAACTCTGTTCTATCATCAAAATTTATAGCTGAACAATTACTTTCCAAGGAAAATATATGACTTATTTTGGCAAGTGAAAATGAAAGGCCTTTATATTTAGGTAGGCTCAACGAAAAAGAAAGATCATTGAACAATAAAGAAATTAGGAATATTAGTAGACATTACCAGATTTAGTCATAAGCATACTAACGTCCGCATGTTTGACCCGGTAATTCATCAGAAATTTTCGGTCAGTTGTAAATGTAGAACGGGGAGATGAAGTGAAAAAAGGAGACTAGTAGTACTCCGAAATGGACACATGAACAATGAGGCATGCCACCCTTCATTGGGGTACAGTAGATGAGAATAAGTTTTCGTTCTGAAGCATTCGTAACATCAAAGCGTTAAAGACACGAATAAATGCATAACTTTTCCGCCAAGGTGAAAATATTATAGTAATTACTAAGCGAGATCGTACGTCAAGTGTTGACTGCTGAGTGCCATACGCGGGTTAATAATCGTCTCAGTTATCAGTGGATAACCTGATACGAGTAAAAACCAGGGTTTGAAGAGTTTCAATTGAATCCGAAAGAGCAAACGTACTTGCTAGGTGGAGAACTTTGTCAAATACCTTCTTGGGCATCAATGTACTTTTCAATGATCCCCGCAGGCCAACTATTTATTCTGCTTCGAATGCAACTGTTTAGCTGGTCTGTAAAAGCCTTAACTAACTACGGAACACACTTGGAACCTTTGGCGGGTTGAAATGCCCCAAATCACATGGTCTTCTTGATTTCAGGTTTCTCTGATTCAAGAAATACTTGGCTGGGATTCACCTCACACCCGGGTAGCGAAAGTGATCTGACAGTGGAACATTCTATTTACGTTGGGAAAAGTAAAACTGATGGGGTTCACTGGTTTTGTTGGGTCTTTGCTTTGTCTTACTCAAAGTGTTCACAAGGGCACTTTTAAACATGCAAATAATTTGTAAGATCTGCTTCATAGACTTCATTTCTAGGCAAAAATTTGTATTGTCCAGAATTGTCAGAGTGACCACTGAGCGGTACAGTCAGTGAGCCGGAAAGGAATCACCGATAAAATTAAGAACCACAGTTTCAAGACTGAATCCAGTCCTCGGAGGAGGAAAGGGGTACTAGGAGGACAGTTTCCCCAGTTTACAGAATGACCTTTGTGGTTCGCACATGAATCAGTTTGCGTGCGCCAAACTGTAACGCCAATACCCCTGGATTTTGCTCGCCATTTTTTGGAGAAGAGACGCGATCTCGTAGGTGATCAGTCTGTTTTATTGTAAAATATAACCATGGCATACGGATGCATTCAATGGGTGGCGAAACACGATGCGAACCAGTTTGTTTCCTTATTTAATCTTTTTTAGAATCGTTTTATTCCTGTTACAAATGAAACGATAAATTTGAGCTTTTTCTAGAAGATGGTTGTGGCTAACAGAAAATTATTAAAAGAAAAAAATTGCCCCGGTGGAGAGATTCGAACCCGTGACCTTCAGGTCGAAGTTCCACCATTTTGATCGCTTGAGAACCGTGAGGAATCTAAACACTTTCTCGGTCAAAAAGATTGAAAAAAACAGAAGCGGACTAGTGTGGAAGTAAAAGAAAAATGCCGAATATATTGGGCCTTGTTAGACATCATATTTGGCGAGGAGGACAGGATGCTCTTGAGAATTCCTATGAAGCAGTAGTATATCCATATCCAATTGCGAATGCTTTCCACATAAATCCAAACAGTTTGATACGACTACGAAACAGCGCAATTAATGTCACTGTTAAGGATGTTGAAACACTACTCGAATTGGACAAAACTTGTGATGCTTAACCGTGACTCTGCAGAAAATCAGCAATAAGTTGCCATTCACCTGCCTTGTCATCATTATAGCAATAAATAGTACATTAAAATTTTCTACGGACCAGGCGAGACGGAGAGCACTTGGAAAAACTCTTTGCATCTAAATAGTCCGCTTGATTCCGACAAAGGTAAGTCCCACGTACGGTTATTTCTAACGAAAACAAAGACGACTAGATACACCAGATCAGCGTTGAACAGTGTTTCTTCAGTTTACTAAAACGAAAGTAGGATAGTAAAAATACGGAAGTAAAGATGATCAAATGGTCGATTAAGTCCCAAAAACCTCCAAGAAAAGTCGCATTAACAACGTTTGGCCGAGACTAATAATTTGCATTTCAAATCTGACCAAGGGATACGAAGCGGACTGCGTGGATCGTGCTGCGAAGACTCGCTGACCATCGAGGTGCTGAATCTCTGGTCTTTATTGACTCCTAATTTGACAAGTTGCCCGCAATCCGCCAAATAACAATGTCACTAGTGAACCAATGGCCAAGCATTGTCCTCGGCCTAAATGACCCTACTCTCATATTTCGTTTTACTTATTTCTTTACCTTTACTCCCTAGGTTAATAAAATAACAATGTACATCGTTTTTCGGAAGGGAGCAACGGACAACAGTAGTCTGCCAAGTAGAGAAGTTTGCCGGCGGTGGATGGTTTCGAACCTTCCGTCTTCATCTTCAAGGGCCATGAATTTAACCACTAGACCACCACCGGTCTCCACTGTTGTCCTGCGCATCACTGATAGTGACGCTGACGTTACCCGAATACATCCCAAGAGGCAAATGTTCAAGCTCCGAGACAGTGTTCAGTTAAGCATTTTTCTACAGGCAATGAATCAAAAGAACCTCCCGAGAAGTTTTATATCTATCTGCGGAAATATTGTCCTGCAGGTTGTTCCAGAAAAGGCGCATTTTTTCTTTAGCAAAACATGACGCTGCTGGCCTTCAGGGAAGGCGAATGAAAACCAGAATAACAACAAATCCACCCAACAAACAGACACGAAGTACCGAGTTCTTGGAATGCGTCCTCGATTTTGTTTGCACTGTTTGGGTGCTTCGCAATTAATCTATGAAAATGCCTAGTCTGTTTCAAACCTAGAAATGATAACCACGTTTGATAAATCTTATTTTGTCTGTTCATTAAAATATTTCACTTCGAAAAAGTTTGTGTAGAATTTTAATCACTTTCAATCACATTCGAAGGTCAGTCGTCTCGACTGGCTAGAACTCGGTCCAGTTGCGTGACCAGACTAATTAGCAGGTGACAGCCGACAATCTCATTCTATGTAAACGCGGACAAAGAAGCATGTTTGATGCGTCCTCCTGTGATTCTACAATTCGACTGTATAGTGAGGTGACAATTAGTGAGAATCGCCATGATCCGTGTCTGCGACCGTAATGAATCACTGTGTGTGTGACACAAAATGGTCATTGGACATTTAGTGAATGTACAAAAGCTTTCACGATCAAGGACCAGTCTTATTCGTATCTCATATCATTGGGGGTAATTTTACATACCAGATCTTTTTTGATTTTTAATCAACTCCACCGATTTTTGATTGTGACTAATCCAAGGCTGATCGTTCGGTTATCAGCACATTTTAGTTTAAGTCTTCCCATCCACTAATGGGGCATTAAAATATCCTCTTTTTGATTACTACTTCACACCCCTATTCAGTCCAAACGTGAAGGGGAAATGGTAAAAGGACTACTCCAAGGTGATGGCAGAAAAGAAACAGTGCTGGAGTTTCACATCTCGCATCACTAGTTCCAATCGCTTAGGTAAAACAATCGGAGATTTATATTACATTCAGTTATTAACCGCTGTGAAACAGCATAGGGGTTAAATTTGACACATCATCATCATCATCGTTCAGCGTTAAACAGCAAGGCAAGCCTCACTGACCGCTGCCTTTCCCCAGAGTTACACGTTTATATATAAAGAGTGAATATTCAACGGGAACAGGGAGTGGACCTACACAGGCGGCAAAAGGTAAGATGCTGCTGCAGTCAACACACGGAACACAGTCTAACTGTACAAACACACGTGTTTTCAATCATTCCGATTCGATAGAAAATGACAGCACGATCGCCACTGTTCACGGTTCACTACCATATCCTTCAGTGTCTCCAGCCGGCAAGTCGATGAGTCTTTCGGACCCCAACCACGAACACGAAGGCGTGAGACACCTACTTTACCTAACTTCGCGGTACATTTTCTCATCCCACGTTGCCAAGTCATCTGTTGGTCTCCGCATGGCTTCTTCCATTCCTTAAGAGGAACACAAAATAGGGCACGGTATGGTAGACGAGTGTTCGTCATACGCAGCACGTGACCCAACCAGCGTAGTCTAATAAATTAAATACAAACAACAATTGATATCATCCTCATGTCAAACACTGTGTGGTAATAGCTTTTGTGTGCGAGAAATCGGGCTGCGTAGTTCGATTAGTGTGGTGAAAATCAGAGCAGGCCTGGCAACATAATGGCTCAGGCGTTCCACTCAAACTCGTTCGTCCCTGTTCGGGTTCTCGTCCCAGTTCGGGTGCGGTGGATATGCACTGCTAATGATTCCTAACAAGGATGAAACAGCTGTACAGTGCTTTCATGGTTTTTTTATTGGTGAGTTGAGCGATGATATCATATGGTAAATTATTTCATGAAAACATTCAATCTCCTATTACTAATATGTAATCCGATTAGTATTGGTTGATTGAAAACTAAAATCCTCCGGTCAGCGTTGTGTAATATGAATTTAAAACATTAAATTGAGTCAACTCTGTGTTTGTTAGTTACCCAATGTCTCTTGCTTAGAGAATCCGGGTCACGATAACAATATCCATAGTGTTTTGTGATACTCATTTGGCAAATCACTTGGAAATATGTTCAGACATCTTTTGTAAAGGTCTTCGGTATGTTCTGTGGATTCCAAGGAAAACTGTAGAACGCAAGAAAGAATTTTAATGCAACGATACCAACATGCTGACACGACACCTCTGGTCTCCAACCATCGTCTTGTGGAATCACGTGAACTCCAGTCCGATAGGTTTACTACACCGACAGTAGCCGCCGTAATGGTAGAGGCTTTCATGCTTTTCTGCCATCTCATCGCTTGACCATCTTGACTTTTGTTGCTGGACAACCAAGAAATGGTGAGACAGAGGAAATTTACCACAATCTAGCATGTTGACCATCAGTGAATATCGCGATTGTAATGTGCATTTACACTAGTCAAATGAAAACCACAGAGTCACGAGGATTTCGGTAGTATGTTATTTAATGTTTTGCAACAAATGAAAGTGTAACGGATCCCTTGATGACCACAGGTAGGTTGTTAAGTTTCTCCTCCCTTATTTTCATTAGGATTGCAAAAGCAAGTACCCACTAAGAGAACCAACAGCGTGCGGCGGCGGAGCCAGTTTGCCCGTATGGCGTGAAAACATGTAATGACACTAAGGCACGACTTGCTAAACACATCGTAAAAACACCTCTTAAATCCTTCAAATGAGCATGAGAAAAGAAGACAACAAACCGTGGAATAACAAACCGAAATCCGGAACTGTTTTCCTGGTCGTTTTTGTTTATTCTCAACCGGTTAACAAAAGACGACAGAGGAACTGGAAAAAAGATTAAAAACTACTTGGTAAGGTGGCATTTAAACGACTACCTGACCGCATTAGTTACACGCACAAAACCTTATCTTGCATCTTTCACTTCCTTTATCAACAGAAAAGGAGGTTCCAGCTAATGGTGGGCTACCAAATGCGAAATTCAATTGGCACAGTAGGATTGGACGTTATAGAACAAGTTCAACTGGGGTGAAGATTGGCTGATTCCTATGACCTGCTATTTGTGGCCAAGCCAGATTAGTGATGGTTGAGTGGTAGACTATTCAGGATTTCCTTTCGTTACGGCGCTGAGTTACAGTCGGACCGGTTAGTGATAAAGATGTTCGATTCATTATTTCTCGTCCCTGGTTCGTGTCCCATTTTATTTTCGACTAGTATTTACTGCGGATGTTTCCAAACAAGAATGTACCACACTTACACAATAATTACATCATTATGTAATGGTCACCTGAGCACTGGTACTGTACACTGAATTATATTCTATCTCATCCGAACCTTCTATTACACATGGAGATCGAATGCTGTTATATTGTTTGTTAGCAACGTTTGGAAGAAAAAAACTGCCTGAATCTCAACATTCTTCCCCCCTTAGTGTTTTTTTTGTCTCGGCAGAGGAACGCCAAGTTACGAGAATACCGAAGTCGAAACTGGACATTGGTCAGCTTGTTCAGCCCACGGTAGGGAAACAGTTACAACAAAAGGTATTGAGCTCAGGAGTTGTAAACTTCTAAACGAAGCAATATGGAACAGATGGGGTCAATGAAATTCCCGCGTTGGAATTTTTCGAGGAAGATTGTTGTACATTCCGCCTGGAACTCAAAAGAGAGCACACAGAGTCAAACTTTTGTTAAATCTCGTGATCATATGCCTAAGTGAGATAATCCCTGAATAAGTGACCATGTCAAAATTGTGTAAACTGAAAAATATGTCAATATTCACATAAACAATAAGTAAATAACATGCCGTATTACTAAGGAAGTTATTGTTATGTTCCCATGGCCACATATCAGTGTGAGTTGGCTGTGTACACGGGATCTCTAATGGGGCTTTGAAAGAGATTAGCTGTGGCTCAAATCTTAGTACCATAGCTAATTTACCCATATATATTTATATATATATCGCACACATATGAACACAGATCATGTATTGTCACAGCCGTGGCGATGGAAGAAAATATGGAATGAGATTGAGGAAAGAGAAGGAAAAACAACCTACATGGTACACCACAAATGGCGATTCTTTCAGTCAACATTTCCACGTCATCGCTCATCCATTGATACAACCCGGTTGCCGAAGAGGATCGACCTAGGGGACCCTATACCGAACCTATAACTAAACAGTCTAAACCAAAAGACGGCAGGATAATGTGTGGATCACGTAACCTAATGGGAAACAAGGACTGTTGACTCAGCTAGACATCCTGGATACCCAGTGCACCTCTCCTTCACGGATACCGGTGAGCACACATCCGTATGCTTCATATGTTGACCGTGGTCGGTTGGAAATCAAGGTTTAAACAACTCTGCTAGAATGATTAAAAAAGACCAGTCAACCTGGTGGAGATCGCCGGGTATTCGTATTCGTTCTCGCAACCCCGCCACGAGAAGGTAGCGCACAACACCCCCTTAGCAGCGACTATCTGAGACGTTGATGATTTGGGAGCACTTCCTGTGGGGTTTAGGGAGAGTAGCCAACTCGCAGCCTGAGATACTCTTCTTCAGCCATGCTGAGGCATTTGGAGGCATCTTAAGCATGGCACGGACCGATTTCCAGAAATATTTTCCAAACATTGAAACGTAAATGAGAATGTAATTAGGGTGATCGATATTATCGCTATTCATATCTGAAATAAGTTAAGTGGATGATTTTTGGACGGAACAGATCTCGACTGAGAAATTCTTACACATTTTATCAACAGCGTGAAGACTTGTGGACAAAGGACTCGTGAACATAGATCATTTTGTTGCCAGGCGCCCGCTGAGTTTAGATCGTAAATGAATTCATTGTGACTTATCAGTCGAATATCCTTCACAGCCGAGGGCATTAAATGAATGAAAATTGATAAATCCGTCTAATTCTCAGGAAGGAAAACAACAAATTTGAGTTTAAATACTGAAGTAATAAGATTCGCGTTTGCAGTTCACGAACCTTACACCGGTTGCAACTGAGAAATAGATGACAGAGTAGAGCAATTGATTTTCCGGTGAATAATTATGCGACCATGTGACCACGCATTCACAATTATCAACAAGAGTTAGAGAAGCGATCTACTCCACGTGAGTGTTGAAAGGGGACTCGCAAAAGACATTTACCCTAGATAATCGTTGTTTCCCTAAAGTACATGGCATTGCACTATCGAGATGGATATATATATATATATTTGTTACCGGGCAAATTTTATTCACTCATCCAGATACTACTTGCTACTTCTATATATACATATGTATATTCTGGGGCATTCTGCTCTCATTCCTAAGGTTGGCTCAGCCCAACTGACAAAGGATTATCAACGAACCACAGTTGTGGTTCTTCAGTGGACTCTTCGACAAAGAGCTTCCATGCACACTCCTGATGCTACAGATTCGATTCTGGTGAGAAATATATATATATATATATATGAATATACATATATGCGTTTATATACACGTAAACTTATGTATTCATACATGACGCAAAACTGTTGTCCATACGGATTTTTCATCTGCACACGCATATAAAAGTATCGCCTAGTCAATCAGTTCTAATGCGTCTCGAAATTTCTTCAGAATCTTAGCTTAAGGTGAATTGCAAAACTCGCAACAATCAAAAAAGACCAAAACAAAATGGTCCACTTTTGGTTTTTTTAAAAAAACAAAAGAAACGGCTATTCGAAAAGAAAAATGCACGGTAGAAAATATATACCAAACTGCAGAATGGGATAAATCTTAGTAATCACAAAATTGAAAGCTTTGAACCCAGTAACATTGAAAACAAGAAGTGAATGGAATGTCATTTGCAAAGGTAGGCTATTTAACTGGATTTCCCAAAAGGATTTATTTTCCAGTGTTAGCATTCAGTTCAACATGACAAATAGGTAAACCTGTTTCAATTCTGTTAGGGATAATCAGCAGTGCAAATCCATCGTAATCCAAACAGAATGCAAGGCAGAAACGAATGAGTGTGAACGGAACCTCTTTGGCCTGGTTAGGTCAATGGGCGGGAACATTCGACTCAGTCGTTGTTTTCGGGCTCCAGTCCCAGATGGACAGTGCTTTCGTGGTTTTTGTTGACGAAATTTAACGTCGGTTAAACCTAAAATCCCTTATGCATTTCAAGAGATGATAGTCACAGAGAACAATATCCACATTTCAGTTAAATTTTCATTGCGATATTTTATCTGATCGATTCGACAAGTTTTCGATTGATTCAGATGTCAAAAATCCTCAAATGATGGATGCTTTCGAACACAACGTCCCTCGAGGATGATCCGTTTGGGACACCGTTTGACAGCGTTTTGGGAACATATGAGATAACCACGTGTGATTAGCCTCGCTATGGGCGTTGGAATGTCTCGGAGATCAAAGATTTTTCAAATTTGCATCCACTGACAATCGAGATCACATCATGCCTTCGGCTGTTAATCGGAGGTTGTTGATTTACTGACAAAAAATATCGTGGATTTGTGGTCACTTAGGGGAAAATTCACTGTGGTAAACTTCCCAAGACTGAAAAATTCTGATGGCTAGACGATGGCCGTAAAAATCTCGAACATCTTTACAGTTTGGACTCACACCTTAGTTTACATGTGATACAAAATGGTATGTCGAACGCCTGCACGATCGTATTAGTCCATGAGTGGGTTCGAATCCCGTCGACAGAGAAGAGTATTCACAAGTGAATCAATTATACTTACCAATGAATTAAGATTGGGTACATATTGGTGGTTTACTGAATACTCTATCCTGACTGATCCTTAAATTGGATAATGGTCATTGTTCTGAAATTTCATTTACGCGCAAGTCCTTGCATTCGTTCAATAAACCGTTGCAAGATAGAAATTATCATGGCTAACTTTCCGTCAATGAAAATCAAAAAATCGATCAACCACACAGAATTGAAAAAAAAGACTGTGTAGCGTTTCTCATAAATGCTTCTCTCGCAAAATTTATTCCGACAAGAATCTTGGACAGTTTTGTCTGGACAGTCTCAAACTGGTCCACGCTTCACGTGTCTCGAGTTGTGTCTGCTAGTGTAGACAAACTAATTAGTGAAAACCGTCAGGCGAGCTATGTTGTCTGGGCTAGTGATGAGTCTGTGACAATCCAAGATGGCATCGGAGACCTAAGAATCATCACTGTCCGGTGACTCACTTGTTGTCCGATGTATCGAAGGGTCGGATGATCGTTCGAAGGATGATAGGTTGAGCAGGTTCGTTGAAAATAGCGAGAACACAACATTGTCATTTGATGACTCATAACTCAATCAGAGGTAGGAGTTAAGATGCATATATATATATATATGCAATTAAAGACATGACCGATCGTACCTACTCACATCCGAAGCTCATATTAGTGTAAGCTCAAAACCTCTTAATATGTTTCATTTTCCAGTTCTTCGCTCGTTTCGCCTAAATGTCCGGGCAGTCAATTCTAATCACTCTATTTGTTGTGTGCTGCGTTGTCGATGGTATGGCGAGACAACCGTTTCCAGGAGGGCTATCAGACCTCAAAGGGATCCCAAATATTGAAAATATTGTAGGTAAGTACTCTTCGAATGCATCAATCAGCATGTCCAGTAGGCTAATTTAGCCTGACTATATCTCTAAAGCTATCAGGTCTGTCATTATTGTACTATGCAATGAAAAATATTTAGATATGCCTTAATCATGTTTTGTTGAAGTCGACATGTTACTCTAATCAGGCCAGTAATCTCCGCCGTAAGAGATAACACATCAGCTGATCATACTGGAAACACGACCCTACTGAAATCGATTTACTATTCCCTTTATTTGACCCGTATTCTATCTGATGCTTGAAAATCTTCCCGCTTTCTCTTATTTGTCCGAATATTCTAGAATACGAAGACGATGAGGAAGACGATACACCATCATTTCCCCGCAAACCACAAACTGATCTCAACTTGGGTTCTTCGGTGAACATTCCAGACGAAACGGAAGAAACAGATGATGATTTCGGCTGTCCCCCAGTTGGCTCTGTGCAAAAACAGCATCGATCGAAATCTTCCACAGAACATTCCACATGTGACTGTGCCTCAAAAATTCGGAAGCAAGCATTATGAAATTCTACCGTCAAGGGGAAAGGAAAACAGCCGAGCATAAACCGCTAGGTGGCTGGTTTCCCGTCTAATAGACTATCAGGTCGAACGCAAATGTAAAACAATGTGTTGCCCGATTCATTATTTTTTACTCCTCACGAACATTTTGTACAATCAATCAACAAATACATTCATTAGATAAGCAATGAACTATCGTTTTTAATCTGTCATACAAGAGATTCACAATGAATTTCACATTGTCGTTAGACAATCGACGACAGCTAACATTCGAAATAGTCTCTGTTTTTGTGTAATCGATCACCATTTTGTTTTAAACTGTATTGTTGATTATTGAGATGATGTTTATGATTGTTACTTACAATTTTATTATTTCAGAAGGATGTTTTATCATACACTTTTTAGAACTTATTAGCTATCAGACCAAATAGATATGAATATCTGCTTCCAACAGTCACTGACAAAAAGTATCCCTAGAATATTCCTTTGTTAGCCGACAGAATAGTGGGCATCATCTAAATTCTTTTCTTTTCCTAATGATTATTGAGCTTTCTGTGTTTAACCAAAAAGAAAAGGTGTGAATTTTGAGGATTTTTAAAGTGCGGCCAGTGTGATCGCAACGAGGCCAGATACGAAAATGGCATGAAGTAAATTGTTGCGTTTAGGCGTTTGATAGTCTCTAGTGTATGCACGTGTTCGTTTGTGTGACACACTGACTACTCCGGGCTGACATTGGTCTCTGTCGACGTTAGCACATCTAGTGGGCCTGAATTAATCAATAGGCACAATTTCCATCAAATAAAACTAACTTTCTATTTGGAAATTTCTTAATTTACCGGTAGTTGCCCCGTGGTAACCTCAGTCACAGATCACTGAGATTTGCAAATTCACTGACGAGACTCTTATCGAAAAGCAGATTAGCTACCGTCAGCTTACCGGAAGCAACTTAGTGAGAGAACATTCACCCGGTAAAATGGATATCCTAGCATTTATTTTCACCAAAAGTATGCACTTCTATGGCCTTCCCACTGCATCGGATCTACGATAAGAATTTTTCTGCGAATGCAAGTACCAACTGTGGGGCAATTTGAGCGACCGAAATTTTTCTGCCCATAACAACAATAACATTTTGGCCGATTTGCACCCCGTGGTACTGATCATCCACGATCAATAATACATATGACACTAATGATGTTCACTTTTATTTTAATAACTTAAAGAACCTCAGCAAACTAATTGTAGCCCAATGAAACAAATCGGTGAACGGGTTATCAAACTTTGGAGGGACAAAAACGTATCAATCAAAAATTGGATCAAACGGACATGTATCCTTGGTGGTTTTGTAGCTGATTGATTGGCAGGTTGTCACCCATGTATACTTACACACACTTTAGTAGGTTTGCTATTTCGATGAGTTGAAAAATCAAGGTCAAACTGTTCCAACATCAGTTCCTCAGGGCAAATTAATTCACTGCCTCGTGCCAAGCACAGCGACGCATGGACGCAGTATCAATGGGCGATGAATATTTACTAGGATGACATTTGAACTGTTCT
>LUCM01001605.1:113138-164945 GCA_008360955.1 Fasciolopsis buskii
ACGGTTGATACTGTGAAATATCTAGGATTCACTATTGATGAAATTCTGAAATGGACTTCCCACATTTCTACCTGTGTAAAGGATCTTCGACGATTGTCATTTCAAATCGGGAAGCTTCGACACTACAAGGTGAAACAAAGCACCATCTCCCGATTTGTGTACCAGTGTGTTTTTCCAATCATTCTTTACTGTTCTCCCGTCAGTTTCTCAGGTTTATTTGGAAAAGACTTTAAAATTGTTCGCCGGGGACTGTCAATTATTAGCCGCGTGCCCTTCGTACCACTAACTGAATTGTCCCTTGATCTCTGTGGTCAGCCATTATCAGTATGTGAGACATTTTCTCACAAAATTCTTTCAGATCCCACATATCCTTTGTGAAACGATCTTTCACAGTGTCGCCCTCCGGCTTTTACACGACCCGCTTTTCGTCTCATACAATCCGGAATCAATGTCTATAGGAACTCCATGGCCCATATTTAGCACGAATTTTGACAAACCGTGACCGTTTTTCATCCGAATTTCTAAGCAACCCATCATAATGTGGTCAGATTATTCCTTGATGAGTTTATAATATTTTTTACCAAGTGATGAGTGCAATCGTTCTCCTGCTTTATTTTTACCCTCATATTTCTTGAATGAAATGCAACCTTATTTTTATGTACGCAAAACTCTATAGAATACAAAACAATACATTATAAATCTCCGGCTGCGTATCTACAAGAAATGTGGCTCTTCGTTGGGGGACTTGTGCAGTCTACCTAAATACCCATCAAGCTACGCTTCTGTTTGTGTCAAGAATGATTTTGTCCGTTTTGTAAAGCTTTTCATATAATCTTTGTTACTTCTTTGGACGACTGCTCCGGATTGGTTCGTTCCAAGGAGTCGATTACTTTTTTCCATTCGACACAGTCACGCTGTGTTCCACACTGTTTCCTTTCATCTGCATTGCAATGACAATGAAGTATACACTGGTCGAACCCTACTCAACTCCAGCGGACATCACCGATGTGTTATTGACATCTTAGTGAAACTGGCAGCCTGACTGCACTTAATCTCCTCAAGGCTCCAGCTGAGTGGGAGAGTCAAAACAGTTGGATGAATACTGGAAACTTAATAAATTAAAATTTGAGGTCATCAATCGAAGCATTATCCAACTGACAGAACTAACACGTAGTTCGTTATAATTTCACTCATCGCTCGGATGTCATTCTGAGAATTCGAGTAACCAATTTGCTAA
This sequence comes from Fasciolopsis buskii, assembly GCA_008360955.1. Lineage (NCBI taxonomy): Eukaryota > Metazoa > Platyhelminthes > Trematoda > Plagiorchiida > Fasciolidae > Fasciolopsis > Fasciolopsis buskii. Next base: position 114,376 of record LUCM01001605.1, read on the forward strand.
CAGACATCTAACTAGGGTTGGTTTAATTTCCGATTCTGCGTATCAACAGGTCGTAGGATGGATACACTCTCGGGCTGGTCCGAAACTCCGACTTTCTTCCGCAGACCATCGGACAAGGCGAATAGATTTATGGGCATATTTACTCACTTTCGTTGCTGATAAATATTAGCCAAGGCGACCGAAAAGCTAACAAATTACATATAAAATCGATAGCATTATGGTATGGAACAAATTATTTCATCGTAAAACTTGACATGTCAGCTGCCCTTATAAATTGCGGATTCAGATCGAGAGTAATACACTCAACCTCGTACGTTGTGATCTGCTAGTGAGAACATCATAGTTGGACACAGTCAGAGAATGCAAATATGTGTTCGAAAACCTCGTCCATCCGAAATGTCATCTTTCATACGGAATAAGAGATTAGTGATTGCATCTTTGACGAGTCCAGTTTAGTTAAATTCGTGCAACCAAATCTCCAAGTATCACATTCGGTGTTCTTGCAGAACTCGACACCGTAATCTAACTAATTCAGTTCATCAAAAGCAGTCGCCGGCTAGCGTTCTACTACATTTTTGCAAATCACTATCTGTCCAACTTGACCCTTCTTGCGTTCACTACCTGTCTTGGAGAGTGGTGTGCATCGAGGTTGTCGATCTGCAGGCATGCACTGGACGTATCCCAACAACCTTTTCCAATTCAGTGCCTGTTTTATTGATTACATTTAATTGCCCAATACCATGCATCTAACCTAAGCATTGTCTTTAAAACTCCACCGAAATGTTCCATACATCTTGAAATGTCACTGGTATTCAAAGACAAGTAGCTTTTGCACATCTTCAGCTCACAGTACTTCTATTTCCGAACCAACGACGCTCACTTCTGTAAAAATTCCACCCTTGTTCGACGACCGAATATCATACCGTGGCTCCATGTGTCTCAAATCGTAAACGCTAATCAAGCCCTTTGAAAACCCTCGGAAACCTTAAACGATATACTACCGACAGATGAGATCTGATTAACCAAATAGCAAAACTCATACGTTTTCCAGATCCTCTCTTATAGAACAGGGTTCGGTCACTGGACATTTCTGCCCGACAACATTACTTCAAACTTTGAAGATACAAAAAACGCACCTAAAATATAAAAGTATCATTGTTCAGATACTCGAGAAAAGCCTGAAACTTACCCCGGTCTTTAATGAGAATCACGATTTTACATAAATATTGCAAGTTTGACAGTATTTTGTTTGAACAGATAGTTGTGAAATTGTTTTCATATCAGAGTAGGACGATTTTCAGGGTCGCATGAACTCGGGTTTGGCTAGTCGGATACACAAATCAAAAAATTGAAATGAATTTTTCTAGGAAAATTGCATGTTTGTGCACATCTCATTTAAGAATCCAATCATAAATAAATGTATCACAAGCTCGACGGTACTCCGTAAAAGTTATTCACACAAAGTTACCCAGTCCAATTGAACGACACATCAAAATCGATTTGTTTCACCAGGATGAGGCAGATTCATCATCTTCCGGCATCTCAAACGATTGACGTATAATTTCAACATCTTTGCACAATTCGAATTCTGGTGCTTTCATTTTTTCTTGCATGCATTCTGCCATGACGATGTTACAATTTGTATTGTTTTGGCAAGTCGATGCGAAATTGGTTCCTAAACGGAAGATAACGAATTCGAGGAAGCACACGGATGAGATTGCTATCCTAAGCCAAATATGATACATAACATCAAAACGATATTACATGTCACCCTAACAATTTTCGATATATCTAGGCACTACGTAAACGGATAAGCAAATTTTCAAATGATCAGACATATAAATTAACTTATGAAAAGGTAGCTCGATTCTTTATGTCCCAGTAGAAGCAATGATTCCATTATGGAGCATGGACTAGGATTGGTACCGCGATTTTCACACCGTTGACCGATCCTTAGTTGTCCGTCTAGGAGAGATAAATAAGGCTGAACTACCGGCTGACGGCTTACAAATTGTTTGGCACAATTCATAGAGGCATTTGGTGAAGAGCGAACTTACTGCCACTTAGAACATTCAGCCTTATTCGGAACGGATATCAATCGAGTATTCAGACGTCGATTGCCGAATGGAATCCACGAAACATGATGGACAGGAGCTCAAATCAGAACTCACCAAGTTTACAATTGGCAACCTGGAAGGGTTACACCAACAAGCGAACCGTTATCTAAAATTAACAGCTAATATCGTGTCATAAGGAATGTGAAATAAATTAGCGTGTGTTCGATTCACCGCTGCACATTCATTCCTTTTTGCTTTTCTCCTTCTGGCACATTGGTTTCCTTTTCCACCATGCTTGCGATGGAAATGGATATATGCTCACAGTTGTGCAACATACACAGGCATGACTGATTTAGCATTATAACAGTTTTTTGGTACGTTACTTATCTCCATTTCTTCCGAGTTTGTAATCGTTCAACCGGTTCGGTCCGTAGATCGATAGATTACAAACCACAAATATGGTCACTCGTAGAAACCATGTTTAACGAACAAGATGGCTAGTGAATAAAACAGACTAATCAGTCACAGTATGTGCAGTCCGCCCATTGGGTTGAGCGTTCTGTTGTACATAATGAAAATTAGTCATCTAATTCGTGTTAATCAACCGCGGCCAGAAAATTACTTTCATCCGGGAGAGCGAAGACTCGACCCATGCCACTCCCAGTACGAATAAGCAATTCGCAAAGTCACTAATCTCAAGTGGCAATGTGCTGATTAGTGGAATATTTCTGGTCCAATGCGGTTTAAGAGTGACAGTCAAAACTTTGTGAATCATACGTATTCAGCAATAAATCCGTAGATGATTGGGTAAATCCACAAAATCATGTGTTATTGATACTACTCATCATGTGATACTAGCGACTGAGTGAATATTTGGAAACTATAGAAATCACATTTCGTCCTCATTAGGGAGTCATCAGCAGAATATATTCACCGTGCCCCAAATGAGACGCGAACCCGAGACAAACGACTGTGAGTCTAAAGCTACTGGAGAGGCTCTTAACGATTTACGGAACTTTGCCAGTTCATATAGCACCTGTTCGCCTTCGACCTGAAAGGCCACGGACCGCAGGCACAATGCAATCGATTCCCATCGACCGGTGGTTTCTCTACGGCTAGTCTTAGTACGATGAAAGCTTCAAACCTGACGTCGGTTAGTGGTTTGTGTTGGTTTGTTTTTGTTCTTTGTTTTTGTTGCAGTGTTCAGTTATGCACGATTTTGTTAGACTGACAATTATAAAAATGAATGTGATCAAATGCACCGAAGCAATACTCGAGCGAAGACAAACTTCAAAAGACTTACGAAGCCCTGTCAGTTCAACGGATTTGTGCAAACACGAATTCATCGCTTGGATCAATAGACGACGGCAATCTTGGTCATTCGGCTTGCCAGATACCATGTAGATAGTAGTGAATATGTAAATAACCGTTAGACAGCCTTGGTGAAACTGAAAAAAGACGAAACGAGAAAGGTTGACATGGATGCTCGTGCGAATTGGCGATGTGGTGCGGAGATGCAGATTGCGGGGAGAACACGAATGCTTTAATCTGATCAAAACACGCGCTTTTCTCTACTCACCGTCATGATTTGCTGTACAGCGAGCCTCGTCTTGCGGGAGTGAAAGATTTGAATACGTCACTAGCGCGAATTTATATGATAACCACGAAAAAATAATCTCTTCGTAATCCCTCTCTCATTTTCAGATTTTCAGAGAATGGAATGATAATTACAGCTAGTCCGTTACGAGAAAATATTGTTAGTGTGTCCATAAATCCATCACTGCTAACTTTCGATTGATCCAGAATTTGGACATGAGGCACATCGGCAAGAGAAAATTGCCCTACTTCTAAGATACGTACTATTCGAAAATTACACCATTTGCATTATGTTTGAGAACTGAGAGTTCGATGTGATACTAGGGTGCTATCTTGACTCTTTTCTTCGCCATTTGTGGTGCTTGATACGTCAGAAGAAGCTATAGCCTCGGGTTATTTTTATATCCTCTTAATTCCGTTTTTATGAAATAACAACGGACATCATTTTTCAGGGAGGGCTTCGCTGCCAACAGCGAGCTACCAAGTGGGAAATTTGACCAGCGTTGGGAGGGTTCGAACCCGCGACTTTCATGTCCAAACCTCACGACCCTATCCGCCCAGCCACCCCCGGACAATCGCGTTTACTTTACTGTTTTATCCCGGTTGCAAAAGATAAAACAAATAAGTAACTTGCGTCTAATGAACGCGGATTCCACGTGGGAGGAGACGTGCAATTAACTTGTGCGCATCATGCACAGAAGTGATGTAGACGGGGTGGTAAATGCCCCCAGGTTACTAGAAAACAGTCCTTGGACATCACAGAAGTGTGTGAGGTCAGAGGAACAGATTATAAAGATTCGTCCACTGGCCAATCGTTGGGCTAATAGCACCTTAAGAGAAAGGCACACACTAGTTCCATGTCGGATTTTCACGTCGGTGGAATGTAGTTAGTTCAACAGCGAGTTGTCAAGCTGGTTGCTGTCAACAGCGAGTTCAACAGCGAGCGGGATTAACCAATAGCTCAACGAGACGATTCATACGGTAGAATGAGTTGGAATCTGTGTCCGGAAAAAGGTGACAGACCACTGTATTGGTAAATCATTCGTGAAGATGATCATCGTACATCGACTGCAGATCTTAATTTAACCACTACAACTCAAGGGAATTTGACTCGTGGTCTTGTAGTGCGTAAAACTAAGTTATTTGTTCAAAAGGTGATGCTTTGGAACGAATTGCCTATAGAAGATCTTTGACTCTTGAGTTAACAGATCATAGTACGTTCCTTTGCATAACATACACGAGAAATACAATCGACTCGACTTAGCCGGCGGGTCGTGACTTTTGGACATGAAAGTCGCGGGTTCGAATCTTCTCACCGCCGGTCAACTTACGCACGTGGCAGCCATCTATTGGCCTCGGCTTCCTTCCTGAAAATTGATGTGCATTGTTATTTCATTGATAAAGGAAGTAAAAGATAAAGGACTAAGGAAATGCAAAAATTGGTTTGTTGCTTGAAACTGGAAGAATTGTCTCACGATTTGAGCAGCCTCAGCCGGCTAGTGGGAAATCCAGTTGAAAGTAAGGAATGTTTTTCTTCTACTAAAAAGGCCAATGTACGAAATCATGATCTATTTACACCTTTCGTGTTGTCAAATACCCCGAGCAAATTTTGCGCCACTCTCTCACGCTAACGAAAATGGTGTAAGACACAAACTGATTATCGCTCGTGTATATCGCTTACATTCATAAATATGTAGGAAATGTGAAACAATCGCTTTGGTGGAAATTCATTCTTGTTTGAGACTGCGTTGTCTTTGGCTGTCTAGCGTGGGTCAATTTTTAATCACAATTGCTAAACGGGCTCGATTAGAATCGAGGAGAATCGGTAAGCGCTTGAAATCCCTTAGTTGATCTTTGTACAGACTTTCGTCCTTTTGGCATCGTTGATTTGAGTTAATAATCATATCCAATAAAATGAACATCTTTCATTGTACGTTAGAACGTGTTACCTAAAAATGCAAGTGGATTGATTTAGATTGGACTAGTTCATGATGACGACTTCTGAACTCTAGTTTGTTCGTGGGGAGTGACAGTTGTCATGGCAACGCAGCATGCTCTCAAAAGAACTGTAGTACAGATTTAGGGAATAAGACTGTTCAAATACTATTAAGATGCCTACAAGTAACTGATCTACGAAGCCGGTTGATGAGTGTTTGCCAGTGATTCATGGACCTGGAATTCGGCAGCGAAATAGTTCATATATAGCTTTGGTCAACAAACCTGTGAGTACCTACCAAGCTATATCAATGGCTGAGACCTTCGACTTGTCATCGTCCGTCTTGTGTTCGCTTGCCGTTATGGACGCGACAGACAGACTGCTGGTAACCCATAACAAAAATGAAGTATGCGTTAGTAGTAGGACATGGAATGTTTTCATGAAAAATTCATTACATGATATCATCGCTCAACTGACCATTAAGGAACAAGGGAAGCACTGCGCAGCTGTTTCATCCTTGTTTGGAACCATAAGCAGTGCAAATGGACCGTGCCCGAACTGGGAAGCGAACCCGGGACGAACGATTCTGAGTCCTTGCAAATCAGTGACGGCTAGGTACAAGATCGTCATGTGGTTGGTGAAGTTCAACAAACCGTTCAGAGCCTGCCCGGTAGCGTAATGGCTAAGGCGTTCGACTCAAATTCGTTCGTCCTTGATCGGATTCGCGTGCCAGTTCGGGCCCGGTCCATATGCACTGCTCATCATTCCTAACAAGGAGAAAATGAGCTGTACACTGCTTCCATGGTCACTTGACCGATCATATCACAGTGAATTTTTCCATGAAAAATGAAGTGACTACACATTGCTGTCATGGTTATGAAATAATGAACTGATCATGAACAGTTTTGTGCACCAAAACGCTAATTTTTTTTGCATTTATACGAAACTATAAAACCTTGAATGGCTCAGTCATTGCACACGAATAGGTATAACGTTTTGATTGTTTCCGGGTAACAGAAACAGTGGGTAAGGATGGGACAGAGGAAACGTCATAGTATCAAAATTGATCAAAAAGCCCGTGAGGTCGCATTGGTCGACTGATTGTGAAAATAACGTTTATTTGACAAAACAACGGACTGCGCAGTCGACAACAGAATTGCATAGAACACTGACCCAAAAATCGATGAGCTGTGTTAGCAACCCGGAACGAAAGTAAACTGTATTTGTTTGTAGTCAAACCACGGAAAGTACGGTTCAGTATAATATGACGTAAAAACTAATCTTGTTTCCAGTTTTTTTCTATTCACGCCCATAAATAACGTCGTGCATGATGCATGATGCGTGACGCATGAAAGCGATGAATAATAGCCTTTCAAAGTTAGGGCGAATCATATCGGTCGTCAAATATGGCTTTATTTGCTTAGGTGAACACCGTGTCAAATGGTGCGGTTGGCGCACATGCCACAGTAAACTGGAATAAATCAAACTATATATATATATATATATATATATATATAATGCTTGAGGACAAGCATGCTGTCAGCACAACAAAAAGTCAATGAAACTTTATAGACAATGGACAAATAAGGGAGGAAACAAATGTAAACCCATTTGTTTCTCTGTACTCAGTTTACGACTTTATGGTTGCACTTGCTACCTCTAGCATCTTCAGTCGCTCGTCTCGATTCTAGTTCGATCGCAGCTCGCCTAATAAGGCGAGAACGACCGAATGGCTCCGATTACTCAACACGACAGTTTGTTTAGTTGTTATAATCAAATGTTTTACGCAGGCAGACATCGTTTTTAATCAGTCCGCGGACTAGAGTTTCCGTGCCTGCTGTCGATCTAATTCTAAACTCGTGCGTTGTTCAGCTGACGTTAAACGAATGTGGCCATCACTCCTGTTCTTCTGGGCTTAATCACGTGTCACCTCATCGTACCGAAGTAAAGTGAATTTACACTCTTGGCATCCGCAGGCAGACTCACTTTATACTAAATTTTCAACAAAAGAATTTAGTAACAATCAATCAGACTGGACTAGGATATGCTGGTATGGCTTAGGAATTGCATCTGAACTGATCCAATACCAATACATTAATCGGATAAGGGATCATGGATGTAGCTCGGTCGATAGTCATTGTCACTGAGTAAACGTGGGCGTGTTCTAGACAAGGAATGAAACTAAGTGGATTACAAAATATTTTCTAGTCTTTCTTTGTCCATGTTCAGCTAAGGGTGCAGGTGTTTTGATAAAAATAGCTAATATGAATATCCAATAACTAGGGCACTAAATTTCCATCTATTGAAACCGAACCACATATATTCCGACCTCAAACTAATGCATTAATTTAATAAACGAAACTGTTATGCATTTTTGGACCGATCAATCTTACCTATTATTGAGGTGATTAAAATGTAGACTAATACGCGCACGCACGCACACAAACACAGGGTTAGAAGAGTAAAGACAAAACGAGCGATGATTTATCAAACTCAATTTACAAAAATACGTGTTTGTCAATAGAGGATCATCGCCCACAAATGTTTCCCGAGAAAGAATAAAACGAAACAGTTGGAACGTATCAGATTACTTTGTGCAACCAATCACTGCGCCAAAACCCATGCTGGTGAGTCAAATAAAATGTTGGTGACTGACCGATAGGTTTGTTTAACGCTAATTTCTCTGACCCCTGCCCGTATATATTTGACTCATTCAGATCAGTTTCAGTCGAGAACACAGAGTCTTTTGTTCGTGTGTGCATTTGTATTTGTCCGCGGAGGTCGTTGAAGATAAATATAGACTGATATTAAGCAGACAGCTTGATTTGTGCGTGCATGATGCTTTCCATGCTACCGGGTTCGGTATGTGAAAGAAAACTTCGGATTTGATTGTGAAGATCGGATTGACATTGCTGATTTTAATTTTAATGAAAACGATAATAACGATGAACAAGTTGATATTCATGAAGACGAAGATGATTGAGCAATTTGGATGGTGATGATAGTTCAAATGATGATGATACTGATGAGAACAATGAACCGGATGATGATGATGATGATGATGATGATGATGATGATTCGGGTGGTGACGATGATGATGATAATAATGACGGGGATCATGATGATAATTGGGACAACGATTGGGATGATAGCGATGATGATTATGTGGGCAATTCAAATTTGCTTATTCTATGTGACTGTACGACTCAATATTAAGTTTTATGTCCGTTTAGAACTGTCAAGTTCTAATTATTGATGCAATTTTTAACCGTATCATACTACTAACTGGATTTGCAGTGAGGGCGACCTTTAAATTAGCTCAAAGTTTCACAAACTTTCAAACCCGTAACCCCGATGAATTGGACCGGATATACATGATTCCAAAGCAAAAAAGTCATCCATATCAATGTTATTTGGTTGATAAGCACTTAATAAATTTACAAAGATCAATTAGGATGAATTGTCAATGAAATTGTCTCTTGATTTGTTCTGGTGGCTTGTGAGCTTCCTTGACCCAACAAGTTACGCAGGATGGACATCGTGAAGCCCAAGTTTCAGATAATAGGAGCTTGAAGAAGCAGATTCCCTAACTTCAAGTTTAAGGTTGGTTTTAACCGGGAAATAAAGCAGAAAAAGTGAAAACATCAATCATTCAGGTAGATGAGTTTCCATTCAACCACTCGCCCTGTTTTCTATGTAGGCTTTTATTAAAACTAAAGGCTTGCCCTAGAAACCTAATTGTTTCCGTGTTTAGAGGCCGGACTCCTCAGAACTTTTTGTCTAACATTTTGCTGTATTGCAAAATAAAATGAATTTCATGCCGTACCGGCAGGGCACCGGATAATCAGGACCGCGCTGTCCACTGAATCAAGAAAGGTGACCACAGTTCGTTCTGTTTTATTCAACCCATGCCCTCTGTCCACAAGTGTCTCTTCTTCCACCATCAGCCTGCACATAATACCGCCACTAACCATATCTTAAATACTTCCAGCGATCCATAGTTAAACAATGTCATAAGTGATTCTCGGTCCGGTGGCCTAAATTTTTTCAAGCCTTCGAATCTCGCCTCCTTCAACATGCATATTCTCACGCGGATCGGTCAGCAGGCATGGACTGGCTGCCGAGTGATTTCTGTAACGTCAGTGAAACACAAATATAAGATTTAGGTAGTATAATTCAACTGACTGCTCCCAATACCACTTTAAGATACTTTCCGCGCACCTCAGGAGTCCAAGCAATTCGAACTACCGGTCAGTGTGGAGTAGGATTAATTTTGGTTGGCAGGGATGAAGTGGCCTTTTTAGAATGTGCCCCGGTTAATATTTGACCATGTGCCGCATGATTTCGAGTTTCATTTGACGTTCGAAATGACACTTTTGTTTTCTGCAACTTGTTTGTTATCTTTGCAAATACTCTTATAGATGGTAATATTGTCACCGAGGATTCATTGTATGATGTACTCGACATTCTCGTTAGCAGCAATAGTGGCTCCGACATTGTAGCGTTAGCTGGTGATTTCAGTGCACCAGTTGGAATACGTAATGGATCAGAAACTTGTTCAGGTGGGTGTTTTGCCTTATCTGTTCAGGTTGCAGTCAACGGAGATAGGCTTCTTCACCGGTTGCTGAAACTAATGGAGCAAATCGCTGGCTGTCGACCTGTAAGGATGTGAGTAAGATACGATAAAACCTACAATTTCAGGCAACATCTATGAAAACTGGTGGATTACGGTTGTGGAAGAAATGGAAATAGCAGCTGCTTCAGGCGACAGTCAGGGGTTGTTTATGCCTTTCGCGAGGTTCTGATCACTGAGGCTGGCTTTTAAATCGCAAGCTTTTCATCACCAGTCAAGGTAGCATCGTCAGTGCGTGTACACGGTCGGTACTCTTCCTCTGCATTTATAGGTCTGTCACTAGCGTTGGCCTTGGACCTCTTCAGTGACCCTGACCTTGTAACAAAGTTTTGTTTTACCATATAGCCTTTCATGGCCTTGGAAGAGTGAAGTTCGGCTGAAATGATTTGATTTCTTCAGCTGTGGGCCGCTGTTTTCACTTCATGTATGAGAATGTTTGATGACATAGTTGTTTCTGTATAAGTAATTCAATTTTATGACTTTAAGTCAGTATGATTTACTACCTGGCTGTCTTATCTAGTTGGACAGTTTTCTATTCACCCGACTGTACACGTGATCCAGTTTGATGACTACTGATTGAGTGTTTTGGAGCATACCAAGACTCTCTTGCGTGCCTTATGGTTGCCTGATCCAAAATTTCAACTTCATCCAAACTGGACTTGTGTCCTTCTCGGTTCTCCTGGACAAATTGAAACAATAGTAGATCACATTTCTTCTAACCCCTCAGGGTTCGTCCATGCAAGTGGAAACTTTCTTACCGGTTTGACCAATGCAGCATTTTTCACAGTTTGCCTACTCGAGTTTGTACAGGACGCTTTCACTTTTCGCAGTTTTAAATTTTACTTTTAGCTTCAAGGCGACCACAACCTCACAAAAACAACCGTCTGATCCACGACCAACATCGACTAACACGATGTTTGAGAGTGTTCAGACTAGTAGGCGACATCGGTGGCTAGCAAACTTTGGTTGGTAAGACGCAATGAGATAGAAATGGAAAGCCACTTTATGGCAGACACGAAAGGCTTGACGACTGAATCGAACAATTGAAATAATAGTTTAGCCGGTCGTATGTTAATGAATTCACCGCAGAAATCTTAGGTAGGTATCACCTGACTTCGTAACCGAATTTGAAGTATAGTTAAACATTCGATTATTAAAGCGAAGGTAACTGTCATGTTCCAGCAAACTTCCTATTGGGCAGAAAAAGTCTTAATGAATGTACTCAACCCCTTTCTTCATGACTTCTGAAACGAGGAGTTCATTCCATTATAATGGGAGAATCCCCCTTTGTAACCACCTTCATATAACAAATATCCATGGATTACTGTTTTCATCGTGGGATCATTTAAATTCCTATAGTGATCAAGGTTTTAGCTCCACTAATGCTTCACATCAGTTTGCAAAAGGAACATCTGTGAAACACAGACCAAATTTCGCCCATTTAAAGGTTGCATCGATCACATCTTCACCATTCGCATGCTATTTTTATAAAATGGCTACTCGAACTGTCGTCCAAAACCTGTAGTCTCTCGACTGAAAAAGCACCGCCGACTGAGTCGCTAGGACAATGCCCTTCAGTTTCCTTCATCTGAAGGATATGCCGTAGAAATCCTTAAATCTGTTGTGAGCATTGCACTGGCATATTTATGGTCACCTACAGACATATAGTGGACTACCAACAAGCCTTGTTCGATAAGGACAGTCTCAATTCGTTATTCTTGTTCAACTTCTGCATGATCAGGATAAAAGTATCGAACTGTCAAATGGTGAAAACCTAAGTGATTTAGATTATGCCTTCGAGTTTGCGTGCCTGGTCGACTTGCACGAAACTTGCTAAATATGTACTGGGTGGACTGACAGGAGCTGAAGCTCAATTGCGAATATGTTTGGCACCTTCAAATTGTGAGGTGTTATCACAAGGCTAGATAGCAATAAGTCCGAATTTGATACTCGACGGACAGCGGTTGTCTATTGTATATCGCTTCAGTTATTTCGGCAGTTTCTTGACTGGGGATTGTAGCACGGTGGTAGACGTCAGCACGTATATATTTAGAGCTGCAATAGGATGCGCTGAACTGATGCACTTGCATCATCGACCCGATATCTCATTGAAACTGGAAAGTCGTGCGTGTCGTAGTGCCTTCAGTCCCGCAGTTCAGTCTGTAGGCACGGAGTTCACTTGTTGAAGATTTTCGTCACATGGAGGTTTCCTATCATCGGTCTTTACGTTTTATGACCAGGACCGTATGAAATGAGCGCTCGAGCAGTGCACACATTAGGAATGCAGCAGTGAACGCTGAGATACATGGAATATTCCGTCAAAGAGGATGGAGTATAAAAAGATGTGAGCCTGGAGAACACTCATCACTGTTTTGGTTCCCATCCCTTCAACGGAATGAAAGAAGTCACGTGGAGGTCAGCAGATGACATGGTAACGTGAAATAAGAAAATGTACAGCCAACCTAAGTAAAGTAGGTATCTCACGTCTTCGAGACTGGATTCCGAAAATCCCGTGAACCACCTTGCTGGAGACACTGAAGCGCATGGCAATGAGCCGCGATCGTGCTGTCGCTTTCTGCTGAATCAGAATGATTGAGAAATGTACCGTTTTATAGTCTGACTGTATATCATGTGCTGTCGTCAAACTACTTTATTCTCTTTTCTCGTCTCTTTATTCCTCTTGTGCTTTCATTCTTGAAACAGTCAGGCGTAATCAAGTGAGTAAGACACAAGTCCTCGTTGCCTGCCTTGTTGTTTAACGACAGAAGGTGTTAACGGTAATGCTGATAATGAGAATGGTGATGAAGAAAGTCACAGACACATATATCACTGGTCTTGGTTACCCGGACTAACGGACGAATGTGAAAGACTGAATCGTATAACAACATGTAGACGGCTGATGCGCTGCTGAGCTATTGTTGACATCAGCCGAGTAAGGTTATCAGTCCAAGGGGTAACTGTGAAACTGAATGCTTGAAAGGACGGATTATTTTTATAGACTTTACTTAGCAAGACTGTATTTGTTGTGTAAACTTGTACGGGTTTGTCCCCATTATTTGAGATTAACAAAGCATTGACCGAATGATGAGTGCCAATTGGTTTGCTGATGTATGTTCAGGTTGACTTTGGAAGCCCTGACAACTGATCAAGTAGTCTTAGAACACAGTTACCAAGGTCCAGTTGTGATTAGTTTTGACCAATCATGAATGTCAAATTAGTAACGTCAGAGTGTCAAAGCCCTGACAAAACGCAATCAGTGTGCAATAGTGTTGGATTACGAAGTTTTCTGAACTGCCTACCATGGGATTGCCAAATGGTACATCAGTCTAGTAATTTTCACGGGATATTACTCTCGCAACGGACTCTGATAATTGAAACAAATCCCGTTTGTGGTTTGACACATTTCCTAGCTTACATTCTTGTGAGAGTTTTTATGAAGTGACAAGTTTGAAAAGCATGGGTGTGGGAAGGACAGTGGCCTTCCAATAGCCTTGGCCGCAATCCGCACAAGAAAAGAGGGTGGAAAAGCACCGTGAACCTCGAAACTCTGAAGCTGGGCATTAGAACCCAACATGAGGTCTCCGTGGGTCACATCTGACAGCATCGCGTTGACCGTGCTAACAACAATCGACCATAAATCGACAGGTGAACCTCTCTGCTATCCTCGAAAACCAAGTACAACCATGTGTTTTGTTCGAGTCCATATTGCCAATTCCTAAAGACTGGTATCACCAACATAGAAAGGAGCGTGAATGGTGCTCCTGATTATAATTTTAGTCTTTAATTTTTAATTTTATCTTCTACTCCATTTATTAATGAAATAATGATGTACATCGTTTTTCAGGAAGGGGGGGCCGCGGCCATCGACGAGGTGCCAAGCGGAGAAGTTGACCGGCGGTGAGAGGACTCGAACCCGCGACCTTTACGTTCAGATGCCACGACCGCATCCGTTTGGCCACCGCCGGCTAATGAATTTGGAGGATACTGCATCTACTGAGTGCGCCACACTCAAGATTGCGTTATTCATGACGCCAGTCACACCGCGAGATGTGCAAAATGCAAGCCAAACCTATCAGCAAATTTCCACTACTCAACTACTGGGGGTTGGTTTCTGTCCTTCACCGGGTACTTCCTCATTTCAGCGTCATGACCATCCGTCAGCAAGGCAAGCTCCACTGACCGTCGTTTTTTCCCCAGAGTTATGTTTCTATAAAAACTGGGTATGGAATGACAGAAGTGGAAAAAGAAAAGAATGCCGTAGTATCCAACACAGGGAACACAGTCTAACTAAAAACAGAAAGAGATAGCGATCGCCACTGTTCATGGTCCACTGCCATTTCCTTCAGTATCTCCAGCCACCCAGTTGACGGGTCTTTCAGACCCCAACCACGAAGGCGTGAGACACCTACTTTACCTAAGTTCGCTGTGCATTTTGCCATTCCACATTGCCACATCATCCGTTGACCTCCACGGGGCTTTATGCACTCCGTAGGAAGAACGCAAAATGGGGTGCGATATGGTAGATGAGCATTTGCCATACGCAACACGTGACCCAACCAATTGGTGCTATGTTTCGTTTTATGAAAACCGGTGGCAGGAGCAGCCAGATGTTATTCATTTTTGGCCGATCCAAAGAACCAGGTCGATCACATAAAGCCTATGATCGATAAATAGAAAAGCCTACATTTACTGGTACTCAGTGGAATAAGATGAGCGAAGTAATAATAGGGTTATAAGAGCGAAAAAGCGCTCGTAAATACCAAACAAGTGAGCTACCAGTGAAAGTTTGCTCTAAGTGGACGCACTGCCCGTTGGCGTGTTGCGCATAAGCGAAAAAGATAGTGAATAGGATAGTCCCTATCCATGGGAAGTGGCCAGATTAACAAATACCTGGAGAATGTCGTGTGAAGAATGTTATTTGTGTTGGACAATAAATTGTCTCGTAATCTAACTCAGTTCCCGAAGGGATCTGGATCAATGAAATGTGATTGTGCAGTTTGATGATCTTATTAGAGCTAGTAAATGATTCTAGAGATTCGATGGTAAGGATTGAGGTTGTCTTTTGTCAAACCGGGAAATGAATGCTGGAGTGCACTAATGTCAAAGAATGAGAATGCGCAAATTAACGGATTAGAAAACAAGATTATAAGGTACCCAAATCTTTCCAAAACTACGGGACGAATCGAAGCGTCGGCGCACCTTTTGGATCACAGATATGACAAGTTTGGTCCATGGGAGAAAATTTTTGTCGTGTATTTGACATTAATTGATGACAGTAGACAATGAATAAAGAAGGCTGAGAAGCGGGAGTTGAGATGAAGATGAAACTGGACATCAACCGATTTAAGAGTTTTCAGTGATAGAACTTGGAAGGAAAACGACTCAGTGAATTTGTTCTGATTTTATAGAAAATGACTAAGGCTTTCGCTGGCACTGTATGGACGGCCAAAAACAACGTCATCAAGGGATATTTGCAACTAGAATGACTGAGGAAAATACAACCTCGGGTAGTGGAAAAGAAAAATTGTAATGCGGATAGAATAACATCTTGGGACACTGCATATGCAACTGATGCGAACAAGGACTTATTCATACGGAAAAACGCATGGCCGAGTAAATCGACGTTTTCGTTTAGGGTATGAAGAAAAGCCTAATAAACAAAGCGGCCAAAAATGCAGACACAACCATGAAAAGTAAATCCCACTTCACAGGATCCAAGATCAGCAAAAGGAACAGTCAACTGATCAATTCAGCCTGAAGAATTCATTGTGTACGCTCGAGCATTGTGCACAAACTGAGCATGGAGTAATATCTGACTGAAATATTTATTCTCGAATATCTTCATTTGGACTAATCTGGTAAAATTTGGACCGGTTTTCAACAATCCAAGTTGGTTCTGACTGGTGGTCTGGTGATACGGGGATGGACAAAGAAAAATGAAGAAGCGATGCACGGGTTTGGGTAGCGAACAAGAAATTACTAACAATACTCAAAACTATCGTCTTTGAATAAACGTTTTCGGATTTGATGTTTGACATGTTCGACATGCTGAATTTTCTATTGCATAAAACATTATGTACAAAAAATTAATGCTGCATTTCAGTCAATTAACTTGGGGGCAAAAAATGCATACAATTTACATTCATCAACTTGCAAAGATGTGAAAAAGTCATCGAGGAAAAATCAGAACACATTATGGTAGAGTGCTCAGAAATTCGGCTGAAACACGATCACCGTTCGTCGAAATTCGTGCTAAGTATTGATTTTGGACGGTCGAAATATGAGACGCAAAGCGGGTCGTGTGAAAGCCGGAGGGCGACACTGTGAAAGATCGTTTTACAGAGGATATGTGGGATCTGAAAGAATTTTGTGAGAAAATGTCTCACATACTGATAATGGCTGACCACAGAGATTAAGGGACAGTTCAGTTAGTGGTGCGAAGGGCACGCGGCTAATAATTGACAGTCCCCGGCGAACAATTTTAAAGTCTTTTCTAAATAAACCTGAGAAACTGACGGGAGAATGGTAAAGAATGATTGGAAAAACACACTGGTATACAAATCGGGAGATGGTGCTTTGTTTCACCTTGTAGTGTCGAAGCTTCCCGATTTGAAATGACAGTCGTTGAAGATTCTTTACACAGGTAGAAATGTGGGAAATCCATTTCAGAATTTCATCAATAGTGAATCCTAGATATTTCACAGTATCAACTGTGGTAAGCATTTTTGAGTTGATGAAAGATGTTTCGGCTGAATAGGCTGACCGAGATAGAGAGAGAGAGAAGAGACATTCGAAACATTTAGATATGTTGAAATTGAAACCAGGTCGTGCAGAACAATCGTAGATAGATGATGGGTTGTTGGAAACACTTTGAAAATCATCGTTGCTCGAAACGGTTTGAGAAGGAGAGGAACATCATCAGCATACTTAAACAGATGACGAGGAGATCTAATAGATAAGTCGCTCATGTAAGTAGATAAAAGATACGGTGAAAGGGCAGCACCCTGAAGCACTCGCGAGTTGTTAATCAACAGTTTCGAAGTTTTGCCGTCCATTCGTGTGCACTGGGTTGGGTTAGCAAAAGTAGTCAGACAACCATGCTAATAAAGGTATGGGACAACCGAATGTTTCCAGTTTGTGGAGTAGAAGAGACCGTGGGACGGAATCAAATGCCGACAGATAGCCCAGGAAGGCGCAACACACAGATTTGATCGATGCATTTAAGGTCTTACAAATCTGGTGAATGTAGGAGCGACAGCGTTCAAAATGGCCCTGTTAGATTTATAGCGTTGAACCAAACCCCGTGGTAATTTTAGTGGTGCGAAGAAGGCCGAGCACCTATTCCCTAGAAATACTTGTAAATATCATATCATCACCCTATCTAAATATGACCGGGGTATAAGTTGAAGGATGGATGAATGCACGGTTCATATCGTCGACATTCGCAGGAGTTTTCATATGGTTCTTCCCACACAACAGTCGATTACCTTACCACAGGAATCGATTGTTGTCACCAGTCAAGAGTTTTCTGACAAAAGCAATGTCGATGCGTTGGATTTTTGCTTTTATTAGGTTGGGAATTTACCGCACACTTAAGTTACTACAAGATTCGTAGAAGTGCTTCTTGAGTCTCCTTAAAGATTTCAGTTCCTGGTTGGAGATATGACCATCTGAGGCGCGTAGTCCTTCTAAGAGACAGCAGATATCAAAGATCGTTTTGGACCTCTCTGTGAAGTGTTTGACATTGTCATTGAACAGGCGTTCAAAACAGAAACAGGCAGATGCGTGTGAAAGGGATTTTCGAAGAAGAATAAAGTGGTTGTGTAAAAAGTTACGGAGGAGAAATTGGATTTGATTTGTTTGCCTGAAGGAACAGAAGGCTGACCTAGTGTACATCTTAGGCCTTCACAGAAGCAAACAATAATCGCTGCTTGAATTTAGAGCATGCAATTTCAGAGAAAATAAATCAGGATGGTTGGTAAAAACTTTATCTAAATCATTCGTCAGGTGCATTTGAATGTCTGTGCTCTGCAAAATCCATTGAATCGTACGGGTATAATATCAGACAGTGTTGATGTTCAATGAATCGCTTAGAATCAGCCAGGCTAATGTAACAACTAAGGAGTTCGATTTGCAATCGTTCATCCTCCATACGCGTCCTAGTTTTCGGCCTAATTGATGTGCTCAGCTGATAGTTTTCTAACAAGTCGGATGAAACAGGTGTGCAATGCTTCCACCATTTCCATTGGGAAGTTCGATGTTGAAACTACATCAAAAATTCACACTAAATAACCTAATGCGACAAAATATTTAGGTTCATTTTGGGTGGTCAACTAATTCATGACACCAATCTTTTCCAAAAAGGAACACAAGCTGTCTGGTAAAGACTACTAAACTGTGAGGGTTTGAAAAAAGCGCCATTACAAAAAGAAATTTGTTCGTCCCAATAACATTGAGAAACACTGGAGACAGAAACACTGAGGTTCTCGAAAAAGCATGATCAATTCAACAGATAACGCATGTAAACCATGATACGGAAAAAAATTTTGGCTAATCCAATAACTCAAGCAGGGTTAGTTGCCATGTTTCATTGGGATGGTGGTCAGCTCAATGCCAAGTGTTTCTTCTCGTGACTCGTTTGAGAACCATTCAATCCTACAATACCAATGAGCCGGTACACACTTAACGCATTCTTGCGCATAGGTCAAGGGACTTTCATGAAACGGAAATTGTCGCCTAAGAAAACATGAAGTTTTTGAGTAATATGATATATTAAAAACCAAACCAAGAATTGGTTTTGTTAACCCTAACAGGGCAGGTGAGCCACGAGCACGGCAGTCGGAGGAAAGTTAGGAATCTGAATTATTCACTCTCATTGCTTTGTAAAACCAAGCATAGATATGACACGGCACAGAGTTTATCGTTAACCACTCCCTGCAGTGATTCATTCTATGGTCAGTCAGAGTTAGCATCAACTTAGGAGACAATTGTGAAAGCTGTATAAAAAGTTCACATAAACTTCAATATCAATAGGTGTTTTGCGAACTGTTTGGTTAACAGTCGAGTAGAATAGCATAAGTCAAATTCGATTTTACAATTTGGTCGGCCGACAAACCAAATCACAGTCACAGTATAAAATGACAGAACATAAGAAAATATTAGTATTAAAAATATCCTTGATTCAAACCATCGGCTTGTGAACACGGTTGAAAAATGTAAACAGAAACGTACAAAAGATGATAAGTGGGAATGTTGAGTCATTCCGTGGGTAAAAATCACCAAATGGAGGCATTTGGCAAAAAAAGTAAACCTCTCATTTTGATGAATTTTTTGAGCTTGACATCGTAGAGGACATAAAGTAGTTAGAATTTAGTAGATTTCTTTCGCATCGGAGTTGTGTCCAAGGTACTTTATTCATATGAAAACTTTGTTGGATTGAACAAGAAAATGTTTATTTGGGTTTGTTTGGTTTGCATTGACAATCGAATAATTTTTACAAACATAGCCAAAAGGATATGCTTTCCCATTGTTCAATTGAATCACGCCCGCTTGTCATATTGGTAAACAGTAAAATAGTAGGAAGGGTGTGAATGGGATTGTATTCATGTCCAGGGGTCAGCTGATTGCTGAATGTTATGTACATGTGACATTAGATACATGAGTCATGTGATTTCGATAATATTATCATATGTCCAGCTGATTTAACGTCAATCCTGCGGGCACGATACCGACTCATAGTTTTGCAACTAATGGCAATTGAATAACAAAATTAATCGATGACTGTGAGCAAAGTAATGTGCCAAGCTTGTGTTATCCAGAAAGTACTGAAGAGCAATGGAAATTCATTTCTTTCTCTAGTACTCGTAATTACAATATTCAAATTAGTGTACATGTTGAGAAAATATTGAGAAGTTAGTGGCTGAATGCGCGGAAATCTTGTTGTACATGGTCATGCGTAATGCAACTTCAAGTTTATTTGTTTCTGCCGAACTTTAAAGCAAGCGATTTTTGGTGCATCACACTTACGTAACTTGCCTATCAGACTACAAGAAACGATAACAGCCTTTGTGTGTACAGCCAGTCAGATTTGGGGAAGTTATTAACAAGCGGAAGGTAATGAATTCCAGAGACAGGCATGTCGTCCATTGCGACAATTGCAAAGAATTTTTTTCGTGGCCGCCTCCTTTAACCTCACAGCAAAGGTTAGAATCATACTGTGTCAGTTATGTCCACAGATTTGACAAGACAAGCATTCATTTGGGGGGCAGTAATAGCTGTAAAAGTTTATTTTGTCAATGGTTTTCCGCCGGGCATCGAT
This sequence comes from Fasciolopsis buskii, assembly GCA_008360955.1. NCBI lineage: Eukaryota > Metazoa > Platyhelminthes > Trematoda > Plagiorchiida > Fasciolidae > Fasciolopsis > Fasciolopsis buskii. Next base: position 134,916 of record LUCM01001605.1, read on the forward strand.
CAGGGAATGCAAATTGTAGGAACAAGACGAAGACGCGAGCAAAAAGGACGAGCACACGGAACGTCATGCACACGGTCTACCTTCCAACCGATGTGTCACTTTGACTGGTTACAGCAGAAGAGCGCGAACCTCAAGTTATGGGCGACCGCAGCGCAGTGCTTAGCCCACAGCGAGCAAAAGCTCGGACCAGGCACAATGCATGGGACAAGAAGTGCATAGGCGGGCCCACAAAATCATTCGGGATTTGTGAAAAGTGACTAAACAATGACAGTCAGATAATGTTATTTAATGATTCAAGCGCACAGCTTAACTGGCCGTATTTTGTTGTAAGCCAAACCGATTACATCACAGGAGGAAGAATAAGCGACCAATCGGGAATAAGAAAAAAAATCATCGGGTTGTTACAACAAAAGGCCAGCAGATGGCATCTGTTTACTGAAGAGAGTGCAAAATTTGCTAAAAGCAGGGAACTGTCGAATGAGCAGGGGTTAATGCGTACGCAAGGTGGACACTAATAGTGCATGTCCAGTTTAAGGTAATTCAAGATGCGAACCGAGTTTAGATGATTGATCAAACGCAAAACAGACAACAAAAATCCACGAAAGGATGTTGGGATCGGAATGGGAGATGGTCACACTCAGGAGCAGCAAATTCAAATGGGAAATGACAGAGAAGAAAAACCGGGTGCGGTTGGTGGACAGAATCAACACTTGCGGTATATGCCTGAAGCGAGCGACTACATTCACTCAGTCTTTTCAGCCGGATCAACAGCCAGTGGTAACGATTGATTCAGCAACCGTGGCCAAGTGTAAAAGGCCATGAAAGAACACGAGAGGAATCAAAATAACTTTTGAGGATGTGAATATTAGTGCAGAGCTTAGGCCGTCTGTGCATCAAATGGACTGTTTCCAGTGTTTTTCAACGATTCTGTTCCCAGGTCGGTTCACCATCACGTGAGGTAACTTGTTTTCTTTCGCTCTATATTTAACCACTGGGAATTCATTTACCCCAATCCTGTTCTTCAAATTTTTTTAGATATCTGTCACAAATCAGATTGCTTCAAAGACCCGCAACGCCATGGAGTTGTGATGGCCTGCGAGCTTTATTCTCTAAAATTTGATGAAATTCTACTAGTCATTCTACTGCTGGTTAGTAGCCAACTGACTACGACGAAAGTACTTTCTATCCAAACAAAAGTCAGTCGTTCGATCCCAGCAGCTACGTCACAATGTGGATGGCAGACACGCAATAGACTATTTATTCCTTCCATTGGAAAATGTTTGGTGGTTTGTTTTATGTAACATAACCCAACGGAATAACAAAAATGTACACTTCACTTCTCAGAGAAGAACGGCCTTTCTGCAGGATTTTCTATCTGTTTGGAACCGGTTAAGTCTATGGTGACCATTTGCAAGCCGGAGCGGCCACAAACAACATTAGGCGATGTCCGTATCTTTGCAAACAGCCGGCGGGGGCACTAAATGACCGCAGGCGAACCTTGAACGATAGATGATATCTTTTGGACATGAAATCTTGTTTGCGCTGGACGTTTTGGTGACGTGTGAACTTCACTTCCTTTTGCACAAAGCAAATTAGACTTGCTACTGACTTATTAACATCCGCAGATTTCCTTTTGGAGGCAGTAACGATAAGCGGATTTTGTATCACTGTTTATCTCTTGCTTTCTTCAATAATGAAATAACAGTTCGCATCATTTTCAGGCGGATGGCCCCGGCCAAGAGAGTGCTGCCCAGCGGGGAATTCGACCGTCGGTGAGCGGATTTGAAGCCTCGATCTTCACACCCACAGGCCACGACATTATCCGAATGATTGCCGTCGGTTATTTGAATAAATGAACCGTTTTTGATTACTTTTTGAGGAATAATAGTTTATCTGATCAATGTCGGACTACGGATGAAGTGTGTTGTTTTAATCCTCCGCAACCAATGTCAGCGGAATTTTCACCCTCATCAAAAAAACATTTTCATAGGTAAGGACAACAAAACTGGTTAGATACTTATGATCTCCAGCGTTCAGCTGGATAGGTTTACCTGGTCTACTTTGTTGAAATTTAACTCATCACGTTTAGGCAAGAATTTCGCATTTCCGTTTCTTCGTGACAATGATTTGATCTTTATTGCTTCTGTCAAACGAAATTCGCTGGATTAGTTTTTCGGTATGCGTGCATAACACACGCGATCCAACTTGGAAGACGGCACCCCTAGATACTAATATATCGGATCTAATATTCCAAACATAATTGCATTGTTGTTAAATTGTACCTTTTTTCAAACATAAATGTGTGCAACGATCGCTCATTTTTTTGACTAATTTTTGCATATTCGCGACATTATGTGGGAAACTTTGTGGGTTCGTTCGGAGTGTGCCTACTGCCGCACCTCTTCAACTTCCTATTTATAATGTTGCCATCGTTTTTAGCCAGCCAATTTCCGCTTAGCCGGACTTTATATCTTTCTATGGTAATTTTTACGATGTTCATAACATGTTTCTCCAATAAGGTCTTGGCTCAACTGCGTCTCAATGCTTTTCTCTCGCTCAGCCGAATGACCAATCTGTCATTAACACTCTTCCGGTTTCGACATCCTAGTTAGCCACATATTTAGTAGTTACAAAAAACCAAAATTAACAATTGCCTACCTACGTTTTCGACTGTACTAAGTGATTTTTCTACCGGTCTTTTCGAATCCACACACTTTGGTGCTGTTATTACGTATTTTTGTTAGATAATGTGGTCTTCTTGTCTCGCTCTGTTCCTTCCCTGTAATCTTTTCCAGACAAATCGCGAAAGATTTGTACATCTTTCCAAAAATTCATGACATAACATCGGCCGCAAATTCATGAATAAATAGCCATGGAAACAGTCGAGAACGGTATTATTCGTTTGAAAATCAAAACAGCATATCCACCTTGCCGTAAGTGGAACGAAAACTCGGAGCAAACTAGTGGGAATCGAATGCCTTCATTAATAAATCATTCAGGCAGGCTGTCAGATGCTTTTCGGATATCAATTCCATAGGATGCAGCCCCTTTACCAGTCAACGGAATTTACAAGCCACAGAGCTCTGCTTGCCAGATAATTGACCTCAAATTGACTGTCACTTTCTGTGTTCAACGCAAACACATGACAAATGATCAAGCAGAAATTTGGCGTTTGACAGTTTTCCCGTACGTCTTCGAGGGTTGTTTTATTTCCAGTCCCATTTTCCCCCAATCGCTGATGATGCAGTTTTGTCATACTTTGTGATTTGCACATCTAGGTCTACGAAATTTTTCCACTAAAATTCTTCTAAATACAGTGATCCCTTAAATGTTAGTCCATTTTACTGCCGATCTCCCAACATTTAGTTTGGTTCTGTTTCGTGTTAACGTTCAACGCAGTTAGGCTGTTCCATTTGAGCACGCATTTCTTTTGTAAGGGAGAAGGATTTGTGAAATAATTATCTTTCATTCTGTTATGATGACCCTGTACCGTACGGTGGAAACTACGCAACTTGGTGGCGGATGCTTGATTAGAGTTAACGGTCTTTTAGTGAGCCTCCGTTTGAAGCTGTCAGATATTGCTTGTGAACGATATCCGATCAAACTTAACACAATAATTGTGATTAGCCTGGACATGAACTGGTGGCCCATTGATAGAGCCCACACCTTCTGCCTGGAAAGTCCGGGATCAAATCCTAGGTACAATTAAGAATACAAACAGCAGTGAAGAAATTAAATGGAACTGAAACTCAAGTCTAGTGCTTCCCTACTTTGTGCACTGATCTGAAACGAATTCAACTACTCAATTCACGGTAGTGATCCTAGTGTTAGTTGATTTTAATTATGGATACTATCTGCACAATGATGACACATGTTGCTGTTTCCGGAAAGCTGCAAAGCCCAGTTCTCCAGTGGGAAAGTTTTTGTGTATTATGCTATTAGTTTGCCTAATTTCATTTGTGTTTGAAAATAAGCGCATCGAATGACATTAAAGGATTGAATTTGGTGAACTCTCTTGGAGATATAGTGGCATTTCAAAATACTGCGCGGACTAGTAGGTAGAGTAGCGTGGATCTATTGCTTCTGATTAGTAGGCAAAAGAATTCATGCTTGATCCATAGCACAGAGGAAGCCGGCACTGAAGTCAATATTAGGCAATTATAGCTAATTTGTCAAAGCATAAAGAACTCGTGTCACGAGATGCAAGCACATGGTTCACTTTTCTCGACCCTGAGAGTAAAACATTGCAATCTGTAGATTACGAAGAATACAGTAGCTGAACTAGATGGTAAATTTTATTTAGGCAGTTAGCGATAAAGTAGTGTGACAGGCGGGAGAATTTCATGCGGGTGAATGTCAAAGTAGAGTGATACTCACAGTTAACCGCTTTTGTGCGCAAGCCACTGGCTAATACATGCTGATAAGCATAGCTTCACTGAATGCCAGTAGTTTAGGGTTTGTATTGTACACTAGTACTCTGAAAGAAGCAAGTTTTTATTGCCTTACTATTTAAAGGTGACTATTTGTTTGATCAGAGTAATAGAACTCTTAAATCGGTCATCGGACATAGGAATCCAACAGCACAGTTGCGTCTGCTACAAACAACGAAAAGGTTAGGCTTCTAGAGTAGGTCAAACTTTCTTGCTCGCGCTAATGTCTCACACGTTGTCTACCAGTTCATTTGCAGTTGCGGTAACGCATACATTGGCGAAACGGATCGCTGCTTGACTCAACGAGTGTCAGAACATACGCCGAAATGGTTGTCGAAATCGATGACGCAATCCTCTGTGACCTCGTATGCTGATGCAAAATCTCCTGACACTTCGATCGCCAAGCACCTGGTAGCATCGGGCCACAAAGTTGACAACCCAATCCACTTACCTGACTGGAATTCAGTCAGTGGCATACTAAATGTACAATACTTTGATTATCAGCCTCCGTGACGAGGTATTGTACTGGATATTCTGGATTTCTTGTCCCAGCCAGACAATTTAGGACTTGTTCAGGTAGTTGTCGACTCCCAGTACGGTCCGATGCCCCCGCATGATCCCGCTTCGTTGTAGGTTAAATCCTTTGGTCGGTAACCCATGATTAGTCCACTAAGATAACGCATGTTTTCAGAAACCTTTACCTCTATGTAGATATACAAACGGGTCTGGCCGAAACTCATGGAAAAAACGTCATATGAATACTTTCCGCTCCATTAAGTCAGATCATAAAGAAATAAATGCTTGCGTTTGTATTCATGTTATTCAACGACAAGTGGCGAACCTTTACAGTAGGGCGCCGTGAGCCTCGGAGTTATCTAGCAATCAAATGGCATTGAAATTTAACCGATGTCCCATTTCAACCCTTATCTGCACATCCCAACCATAATGCATTCCGAGCCTGATGGAGGAGGGAACAAAGTGAGATTTATAGACAACAATTTGATGCCCGCATTCCCACAAGTCTAGCATCAATAACTATTGGCAACGATAGGTCTGTCACTATCCTTCGGTAATGTCACGGTCATTTTGTGGCGTCAGACAACTTCGACATGGAATTGCTTTTACCTCATGACTCAAGAAGTTTTACTATTTTTATGTCAGTATCCAAGGGTTAGGCATCTAGTTAAATTACTAACTCAGAACATGAAACATATTCTTCTCAGGATTAAGATTCAGGCTTTCATGTGAGTTCAAAAGAAGCATACCCTGGACTCAATTATGCTTGCATTCGGCTTACGTCAAATCAAAAGAAAATCTACCGTGTTCAGGAGATCATGTTTACTGAATTCTAGTAGTGTGAAACACGGAGATTCTTTCGGAGATATTGTCGTTCCTTTACATTGCCTGGTTTCAGGTTATCGGAGAGCATTTCCGTCAGCACAAAGACAAAATAACCCCTATCCGTTGTGCACTCATGTTTGATCCGTTTATTACCTTCCTCGTTTTATTCGCGCAACAATAAACAATCCGTAAGACAATAAGAAATCTGTGAAATTTTTCAAAGCATATCCTCCTAAAAATGTTCATTTTGCGTCCAACAACAAAATTAATGTGCCGCCAGATTAGAGTGTTCAGCATTTCCAAATATGGCGCATCCTAAATATAGTCCCTGCTTTATTGTTCCATAATCGATGGCGCTTGGAGTGTTTAAATACTATTTAACTTTATCTGGACAATGGTGCATAAAGTATCGGAAATAATGGGTGTCAGCATAAGAGAAATGGACTTTGTCACGAAATTTTAACACGAACGTAAGTAAGTTTACTACCGCTTTCGGATGTGATTAGTTTACTTTGTGAAGGACAAGCCCTCGGTATGGTTTATTCAGTTAATATGATGGAAATGATGACCACGTTTAGTTTTAAATGATTGAAAAACTCATACACAAAAATGTACAGTGAATAAGGCTTTTTAATCAGTTTACTAACTTCTGCATCATGATTCCAAAATACTTAACCGTGTCCCGCTCACTGTTTCAATGTCACCATGACACCGCAAGTGGTTGGCGCAGTGATCTCAAAAAACCTTGACACAAGGTCCAATTTGATAAAAATCCGGATCTTTCCTAAACGAAAATTTCCCCGTCCGTGAGCAACCGTGAATAATAGACCGTGGTTGGCGAAAAGTACCCCAGTTAACAATAATCTATCTCCGGCCGATGAATGAAGACGTGATTGTGGGTAGAATGTTTGGACTGGCTAGTTTGTTTTCCCTAACGAGTGCCAACTAGTGGAAACTCTAGGACTCTCTCCAAGACGTTTGTGGAATTTTCGTATTTCATGAGGATTCCATTCCCATGCTCAGACGCGTCTGCCTGGGCAACCACGGTTACCCATGTTTGACTGGAGTTCATACAGTCTATAAACAGATATAATAAACGCAACATGAAAACAAACTTACGATACTTGCTGATGCTTCTTCATGCCTAGCAAGTGCTAAAACCCTAGGGATACTAACAGGGGACATCTTCGTAAGAGTCGCAATCAACAATATATATATATATATATGTATATCGAAGTGGGAGCTATTCGTTTGGCAATATTTCCAGAAACTCCAATTATGTCGTAAAACCGAAGCTACAGAAACCAGTTCATGTCATCTAATGGATGCAAAGACGCAATTATGCACCGTGATTTGAGTAGAAACCCACCCCACTGTAATCGGCTTATTATTGTCAACAGATACATAAATTGGTACGTATGGTTTGCATTCACTTTAGCAAACAGCAATGAAAAAAGAATAAAATTTTGCCCATTGTAAGTAGTAGAACGTCACATTGTGCAAATCTTGGGTTTATCGTCCGTCAGTTTACTCCCATCTACGGAAGCAGCTATTTAGTTAGAACAACAACCTACACTCACTGTTATACAAACGATTTCTTGACATGTGTGCTACGATGATTATTTAGGCGGTCATAAGACATGTGCAAACAAAGAACCTAGATTGGCTAAATCACGCTAGCATTTTTGTGCTAATCGATTAACTCATACTGTCCAATATGACGATGTTCGTCATGTTTCGTTTCGGTTTTGATCTCACGGACTTTGTGTCCGACATCAAGTGCCAGCCATGACAAACAGCGAGAGGTGGAAGAATCACGAGAACCGGATGCAATTAAGGAAAAACAAAATTCGGTCTTCTGAATCTGTTCTTTATGAATTCCGAACATTCCATGACTCAACCCAGAGAAGGCGACGTTTGATGCCTCTTCACGAAGGCTTTTTTTGTTGAAGTATACGCATAGCAAAGAACAATGACAATACCTGACAAATATGCCGGAGTGACCACCAGCAGGCTTTTTGGAGAATGAGGTCAGTGTGGACAATAATCAGTGAATGAGACCTGAATGTAAGGGATGCGAATTCTGGGTACCCAAGATGAGACGTAAAATATTGTCCAACGACGAACTAGACAATAACGTGTTTACACCTGCCGAATAGTGCTGGTAAAGAGCAAATCTAATCCAGACCTCACTATTGTTCTCAAACCCCTCAAGGAAGTTTATGGTAGATTTCCTAAGTAAAATAACAACTTTAGATCGGTTTTTTATTTACCGTTGTCCCGCCCGTCTTGTTGCGTAAGAAGACGTAAAAAACAGATGGAAAACAATGGAGTTTAGAATAAAAGTAGGAATTAAAAACCCGTGAATAGTATTACACCCAGGAATCGAACATCACGGCGATTGTAATAGGTAAGCTAAGTGACTTAGGAACGAGGTGGTAATTCTCGCAAACGAGTTCCTTTATTGTCACTTGAGACAGTTAGGTCTCATATTAGTTCGAGTGACTTTCATTCCGGAACCTATCTTTTTATCTTTTATTATTTCAATTCCTTTATTGATGAAACAACAGTGCGTATCATTTTCAGGAAGGAGCCGCGGCCAAGCGAGGGCTGGCTACAAAGTGGGAAGGTTGATCAGCGGTGGCAGAACTCGAACCCGCGACCTGTACGTCTAGACGCTGCGGCCTGTTCTGTTTGACCACCGCCGTGGTCCTAGTCCCCTTGCGCAACCGGTTCCTCTGAATCAATCAAATGTTTACAAAACTAATTCGTTTCAGATTCGTTTTCTCTTTGGTTTCCCATGTGCATTTTCTAGTCCTCGCTACTTTCCTGTAGGCACCAGTACAACATTTTTCTAAGGGAAACCAAAGGGTTTCGTTAAAATGGCTGAAGACCTCGAAATTCCAGTTATTGTTTAACCGCCTTTTGTGCATAGTTTTCTGCCATATTCACGGCAAAACTGGATAAAGTGTTCATTATGTCCATTTCCGGTTTTCCTCAGACCAATATCTCCGAAAAACAGGAGGGTAAAAATGCGGCAGTGACCAGGAAATCGTCAAATACAAAAGTTGAATAACAAATTTAAATCTCCAAGTTTAAGTTAGTCCGACCATAGTGAAAACAGAAGTACAAAGAATTTTCAATGTTGTCTTCCAGCTGAATACGTACGTCCCAAATCCATCCTTGTGTATTACGAACGTTTGGTAGTCTGGCTATCGGATCCGGAATTCAAACGATTGATACTTCGAAGCATGGTTTGGGCATATGCATTCTTGGCGAAACGTGGTTGGTTAAGTTCCAAGGCCAAACAGTCGTACAACATGCGTTTACATTTGCCATCCCCGATACACTTTCTCCAATCCGGTGCGTTCTCACCGGTCGCACCTTCGGTAACTTGAATAGGGGAAAAATCAGTAGAGTATAGTCATTCACAAGAATGTTGCGATGATTTGATAAAACAGTTAACTTAGGAATCTTACAATGTCACGGATCGCGTCATTTTATCGTTTTCCAGATGGTGAAACTAGGGCCCATAGTTTTCTTCATTTTCCCATTCGTGAACTCTTTCAGCCCGACTTATTGTCGACATCATGTATATATATGAACTGTCAAGTTTGTTCTTTGAACCCTACCATGACAACCACGTTTTTTGTCATGCTCTCGTCAAGGCTAGGTGTTCATGCATCATTCACACGAACCTCTGCATTTACCGTTCCTTCCCTGGCCGTCTAAGTACCCTCTTTCTCGATTGATCACTTTTCGCCAAACATGACAACGAACCGTCGCCCTTTTCGTATGAATTGATCCCGTTTCGACACGACGTACGTTGGTGCTCTCGAAAGATTTCCTATCTGTTTCTGGTGTTATATAACGCGGATTTTTTCTCAAAAATTTTAGTTGTTTCATACAAATGTTAAATTGACATTTTTCTTCAGATACACTTACGTTAGTCACTCGCTTTTAGTGACCTGCGAATCGGATATGCAATCCGTGAGGTGCACACCAGCTGATTGGTGAGCTAGATACAAAGATGATATCCAATTCCAACTATAATTACATGTGAAATAACTACTCAATTCAGTAAACGTGTCTGAGATTCTCACTTGTTTTTGTAAATATCGGAATGGGGCAAAAATAAAATTTGAGCCAAGAGAACCGTTCATTTGCACATAAATAGGCCGCGCGCAACCAAGTATGACAGTAACTGCGACATTTCCAACGTCATTTCGGAATTACGTAGACATCATTCCGAACTATGTCGAAACAATTCGGGGGTGCCAATAGATGAGCCCATTAAAATCCCGTTCACTGGAGTCGGAAATGTATTTCGATCTACATAAAGATACTTGCAAATAAGTACTGTCAGAAGTACCGATTGTCGGCACACAAATTCTCAATTGGTAGGCAATCTTACGTTCACATACTTTTTGAAAACGAGACAGGTTATTATTAACCTCAATTCGACCATTCCTGACATGAATATGAAACATTCTGACAATCCCGAGATAGTGCTCAAAATAGCACCCACAGAGGATTCTGGTCAAGTATGAGAGTTCTATAGACAATCAATGGATAAACACGACCTAAAGGATTAGGACAGCGGTGATAACGTGGGAAAAACTGTGACATTACAACTTAAATGTTCCAATTTCGAACAGTTCTACTGCTGGTCATATTTTCGACTAGGCAAAACTTGAATAACCGCGACTCCTTCCAGAAAGTGGTTTATGTCGTTTTTCATTAATCAAAGACGTCAAAAGTAAAAAACCTTACGATAGGGATAGGTGTGCGTGGATGAAAGCAATCGACATCAGCTAGTCTCGGGGCTGATTCGGATGCTTTCAGTGATGCTATAAGTGGATAGCGAAACCACAGACGCCAAACGGATTTCAATCCAACATCTAAATCTAAAGTGACGTCTCATGAGTAGCGTTCAGAAGTTTGTTGATTATCTTTTGTAATATGGACGCACATTTTGCAACCCTAAATTTATGACTCTTGGTCCAACTCTGTTCGAGTAAAACCCACGACTTTGTATATCGATTTTAGATCATATGGTGAAAATTGGGTGGTTGTTCTGCTAGATAACGAAATCACGTTCTGGAAGAAACTGACGATAGACCAGAGCCACATGACATCAAGGTTCAGTTGGCCGATATGGACGCTGGAGGGAATAATTCAAAATAAGGCATACAGAGTGAAAACTCGAAAATCACCACCCAAGAAGACATCGCTTTCAGCCAGGGAACGTGGTACCATTTGTCCCGAGCTTCATAACGATTCAAACCACGACGTATGTGATCACGGATGACATGGGCTTACTGAATGAAAGCGACGACCAAAATACCAACAAACACTGGGAAATTGATAATCATTCAAACTGTGAGAACTCGGAAGATGATGATTCGAATGATTATGATTTCATTGTAATTCTGATTAGAATAAAGTTTGATTGTAAAGGTTACTATTTGTAACCAGATGCAAGCTGTCCTCTATCTCACTTCATTAATTTCTTTTGTGTCTCCGGTCGATTGAGCTAGCCCGTTGCATGTGTTAATGAAATACTCATGCCAATGTTATCTTTCGAAAACGGTAAACATTTCAACAAAGGAAATATGATATGCAGTCAGTCGACTAGTCGTAAAGTGTACAAATCTCATATCATGGACAACATGTACTCCGTCTTCATTAAGTCTTTTCTAATGCATCTCTTTTCGTGGACTTTCCACTGCTGCTGGACAAGTATTTAAGATTGTAAGACGATTGGCAGAGGACATGCGAAGGTGCTCACTGGAAACATCATACATAACGAGGTACCAAAAACCATCCTTGAGTTTATCATGTTAGAAATACTAATTGCACCAACAACAATAGCAGCTGGCAATACTACTATTACTACTATTATTCCTACTACTAATATTAACAAATAAACTGAAAATACTTCGCATATTGCGCCTTTTTTTGCATTTACAAAATAAGTTAATTTAGTTTTGACGCGACATTTCATTGTTTAAGTTTGTTTCTTCCAGTTACTCGCTTATTAATTAGGTGTGAACGACATTTTCTAACAGAAAAGAATGTGTATGGAAAAGTGGTTAACGGATTCCGCAAAGCTCATGATGCGTCTAGTTTTACTTCCTAAACGGAATTGAGGAATCCAATTCACCTTCCGGATAGCAACCTTGCTAACGTAATGTAGAGTATGCCTACATATAGCGCATCGCGAAATTCTACGTGAACGGGATAATACATCGATGGTAGTAGCCTGTTCTCCACACCCGTGCACAAGACCCAGTATGGATGCCAGAAAGAAACGCTGGCGGAAAATCAAATCGATTTTGCCTCGAGTTACTGCCTTTCAGAATTCCATTATCGTCCGACAGCCAGTCTTGCACGAGGTAAGCACCGGACCAGACTTTCGCTATTTGTAAAGCTCATCAGAAGAGTAACCAGTCAGAACAAAAATATCATCAATCGCACACACTACCCGAGAGCAATTGTAAGATTTGTGCGTGAAAACCGATCATGAGCGCATTGCATTCAATAGACTTTTGCGTACAAAAAATAATGTCACATTTCAGTCCAAAAACTGGAGGGTGAAAAAACATGAAAAGGTTTACACTTGTACACTTGTACAAATGTGAAAAAATCATTGTGAAATAATCAGAACACATTATGGTAAAGTATTCAGGAATTCGGCTGAAACACGGTCACGATTTGTCAAAATTCGTGCTAACTATGGGGCAGTGCAGGTCCTATGGATATTGATTCTAGAGGATATGGAACGATAAGCTGATCGTGTTGAAACAAAACAGCGATATTTTGAAAGATCGTTGTGCAGATGTGTGGGATCAGAAAGAATTTTTTAAACAAATTTCTCGCATGCTGATAATTGTTGATCACATAGATTATGGGACAATTCAGTTAGTAAAGCAAACCTGGGAAAATGACGGGAGAATGGCAAAGAAGGATTGGAAAAACACACTGGTATACAAATCGCGAGATAGTGCTTTATTTCGCCTCGTAGTGTCGAAGCTTCCTGATTTAAAATCACTATCGTCGAAGATTCTTTACACAATTAAAAATGGGTAGGCTGACCGAGGGAGAGAGAACAGACATTCGAAACATTTAGATGTGTTGAGATTAAACTGCTTCATGCAGAGAAATCATAAATAGAAAATCATTGTTGCTCGAAACGCCTTGAGTGAGGGCAACATCATCAGCATACGTAGACAGATGACACGGTGAGCTGGTTGATAAGTGTAAAGAGGAGAAACGGTGAGAGAACAGCACCTTGAGGCTCTCGGGAGTTGTTAATCAAAGATTTTGAAGTTTTACTGTCCATTCGTGTGCACTGGTTTCGGTTAGTAAAGTAGTCAGACAACCATGCTAATAAAGGTTTGGGACAACGAAATGTTTTCAGTTTGTGAAGTAGAAGAGAGCGTAAGACAGAATCAAATGCCGACGAATAGCCTAGGATGGTACAATACACAGATCGCATCGACTTACAAATATGGTGAATAAGGGAGGTGACAGAGTCCAAAGTGCTAACAGAAGAAGATTGTGTGCAACTGCTTTGAAATACACGCGCTTGGAAAGCCTAATCACTGGTAGAATCACTCCGGCCTCGTTAGGTGCACACTCTAAAACATGATGACTGACTTCTAAGAATCTCAACGGTGAATGATGAGATATTTTCTTCTTCTCAGTGCCTGTTCAATTTTTGTTCGTGCTTGCAAACGAACGTAGGAAGACTAAGTGTTAGACCAAGTTCTATCGCCAAGTATCAAGGATTACAAACCAACATGAGTGACTAAAAGAATACGAAAAATAACCAACTGGTCCGAACCTCGCATACCCCAAAGACATTGACCATCGAATGAATGACAAACATGATCACCAACGAAGTTGAAATCTCACTATATACAGTTAGTCTAGTTATTTTAGAGACAGTACGATTGAGAACATTCTATCTGGTAAACCCATTTACTTATTTAGGCAAACGATTGGTTCTACCACTTACATATCCTGACAGTGATCCAATCAAACCCGTAGCGCTTCCAAAGGGCACATTTTATACGAAATCGGAGATAATTAATTCATGTCCTCTTGTTTTTTTATGTTGTAAGCAAAATTACAAAAAAAGATCAAATCACTAGATATTTGCAGTGACTAATTCGCGACGCATTGGGCAAACTGCAGGTAGCGAAAACTGAACACAATTTAATAGAACCACTTACTCAGATTAGACCCTCGCAATGCTTCTTGTAAACAAACTTTATAAACATTTCTTGTTTCCACGACATCATCACCAAAGCTAATAACCGTTTCAGTTTGTTCGGTAGGACATAGTACATATAAAAGACCTAGAACAAACGGTGCAAATGACTAGTTTCGATAAATTTAGTTATGTGATATTATTAAACTTACTCGCATTTTTTCCCGTAACAGTAGAAACGCTTATTCCCCCTTACCGATCTTGTGACTGAGCGAGTCTTGTAACTATGAGCCAAGATTTTCTACCTCGCCCTAAATATACACCAGTTTGATTCGTGATCAATGTAACCTCAACTTTCCACAATTCTTTCACAACTCACTTAATTGATGAACCCGACTGAGGTCTAAAATAGTGATAACCCCAACAGGGGGCTCATTAGTTTGATGTGCGTGAAATATGACATCCATCTTTTAGCGCTTGTTTGTCCAATGACCCAGCTACTGTATATTTGATGTACATACGTGTGTGATGGAGTAACAATCTTTAGATTTCACTGACCACTGAGTCGGTTGATCGGTGCAATGAGGATGATTAGTAGGAAGAGTTAATACACGAACAGTTTTATCGGTTGCTTTCAATCTTTTTTTATCATATGAGTTCATCTCGTTCAGTGTGTGATGAACGTGGCCTAATACGAAACGAACGAGAATATTAACTGTGATTTATCGGGTAGTACTGTGTTTCACTGGTGCTATCCTCAAGCTGCTTTACGATGCCAATCAGTGTGTGATAGATTCACAAACAAACAAACGAATAAACAAACGGATAGTAGGAAAGTTATGAAACCCAGAACAACTTTGGTGCAGCTTTGCGTTCGATGTAAACAGAGACTAGCAAACTGATTGCAGCACGATTCTTTCTACTGAAGCAGCGTATAACTTGCTGAACCTAGACCGATCCTGACGCTCATCTCAGAAACATGACTGAGGCAGATAGATGATATGCGGAAACCTAAGTTTTTTGACCACCGGTGTCATCGCAGGGCTCTCTGAGTGCGAGGAGATAAATCTACCAGGACTAAGTAGGTACTTCGGATCTGAAATACAACGTTAACAGGGGGCAACGGATTTAGACTGGTCGCGGAAATCAAATACTAACATGCCAGAAAGAACGAAGCACAAATTTCGTTTCATCATTCCGAATATTCTACCGCATTTGTGTGCACATTGACGGGAATTTTTTTCGTTACCAATGGTCCCATTTCCATGGGATGGAAACCAAAAGAGGCATACCGTTAATGTAATTTGCAACACTTAGACAATTAATGGCACGGTGCCTCATCCAGCTTCGAATCTGGTTGGCTTCTGATGATATGATTACCGGACTGTCAACACTGAACGAAAAAACTCAGAAATAGACACAGTAGTCCGAATGTAATGCTGAACGAAAGCCTGCTACCTGTTGACTCATACTTACCCCACAATTCTGCGATCTGCTTTAAGCAACGCGTGCACGCGCAAAAGAAAGGACAGGACGATAACAAAGATGGATTATTCCTATTCACCTCATAGCTACTTGTGAGTAGCATTGACTTCAGTTTTACATGACTGATTGCCTCTTCCGGTCCACCTGACACTCGGGTTGTGTGTGAAATGTATGGTGCAACAGCTGATCAGTCGATCAGAGAAAAATTGCTCCATGGTGAAGTACTGGAACCATTAGGATATTGCGATGGTTTCACAGCTAGCACAGATTAATTACATCATGAATTTAACGCAAGGTTTTTATACCCTGTAAAGCACTCGGAATCAAAAATCTATGTTGGCAAACTGTCACTTTTTGAGCATAGTGGAAAGGGTTGTATTTACGATTCAATATGTCTGTGTTGAAGAACACTTTGTGATCGTTCTTTTAGTCCTGCTAGCTCACTCTCCATCCCGAAGCACACCTTAGACTAGACATTTATCAACTCAGAAAATTCATCCGGTTTGAAATTATTCACGGTTAACCACCAATCCCAGTTACACCCACTTCTCCTTTGGTCAGTCCAATCATCTAAATTTTTCATCCTATATTGTTATGCAATGAAATGAACGTGATTCGTGGAAAATCATCTTATTTGCAAAATTGTGCTCTTTCTCTCTTAGCCATACAACGACGAAGCTTTGTCAATTGGCACCCGTTTGTTGACCGCGACCCCATTGATTAAACTGATAGCAAATTTTACCCTAGTAATAAAGAGTAAAAGCTAGAAAAGAAATCGTTATTAATCAGCTACGTGCATATTGTGTTACATTTACAACAAATTAAAAATTACTTCTGAAAAAGCACATTTAGGTAAGCCACATGTTACAGAGGTGTTCTGAACGAACCGCACGAAAACACTAACAATTCCGTTCGAAGAAACAAACGCTAAAAATTGGTAGAATTAAAAGTGTGGACATAAGAAATGAGGAACCTCAGATTTCCTGATTTGCCCCTCATCAGATTTAAATTCAATGTGGTTGTCTCTTGTTGCACGACTAGTTGATCCTATGAATATCAAGGATAACTTATGATCATGCACACCTAAGGATACCAGAAGATACGACACAAGAAACCTGCAAATGTTTAACACTACAGTGTTGAGTTGCAATGGCCCGCAGGAAGCCATACCGGCTCACGATAGTTCTTTCGGGATTCGTATAACTGTTTGGAAGGGATAAAATGCACTGCAAAAATGAAACAGGTTTACAATTCATTCATGGTATTTTATGATGACTCATCGTTCCTGTTTGCTTCATGACATTTTCCATTTGACTGAAAATTGTCACAGTGAGCCAAACAGCCTTTACAGTCTCGTGGTGGACGAAGTGGGGCAGGTCATGTGACTCTGGGTCTAAGCGTTATCCTCCCAGGCGGCTTATCTGTTACACAGCTGGCTGAAGACCATGACAAGTCTCAAATGAATTCTTTTTGCTGTTAATGATGGAAGATCCATTGACTGAGCAGTCCATTCGCATGCACTATTCACTCTCCTATCATAATCACTCTGAATGCAAGTATCACGCAGAGAGAAAATGCATTCCACTAAAGTGACGGCGTAACCCGTCACCTATTCATCTTTTAGTAATGTTTTTGTCTTTTGCTACTGAACAGCCCGCCAGTAGGTACGAAACATTTTGTAATTCTATTATCACCCAGAGGGCGTCCATTCTCAGTGGCGTTGGGCTTGCTATAATCTTCAAATGATTCACCCTACGGCATGAAAGCGAGTCACCAGTAAAATCCATGGAATGATGACCGTTTCACTGCTTCATCCTTGTCACGAAGGGTCGACATCGCTCACCCGCGCAGCTGAACTGAGATGAACGACTGCGAGATGAATGTAACAGCAGCAATACTATTCGATTTGGCTCGCAAAAGTTTGTTAAGATTTCGCATTGCATGATATAATATTGATTCTGTCACTGGATTTCCAGTCCACACATCTTTATATCAGATGAACGACCAACCTACAAGCAATGGACAGCATTTTTCATGAATGCGAACACATTTAAAACAATTAAAAAAAACTTCGTTATTTGATAATTTAAAGCAATAGATTTGATGTCTCACTGTGCGAAATCAACGTTCATAGAAGCACTGTGTAGTTGTTTCCTCCTTGTTCACACGATAATTCGGACGTGATTTAGATATTACCCAAGATACCTTACAAGAACAAAGCGGCTTTACAGTGTTCGCTTCGGCTGTCTGAACTGTGACCCGAAGACGGATAAGCCATTGGAAAACCTGATTTTGCCTATATCTAATAATAGCTTAATTACTATTGGCAAGCAATAAAACTATTTAATCAACGGTTTTACTCCTTCGTTTATTCAATCCACGTTTCCTCTTTAACTTGAAAATAACTACCTCAAAATCCCAATGCATTAGAAATAGTCGTGCAACGCTAGCTCGAATAATATAAAAAATTTGAACAAACTAAGGAACGAGTTAAAAAAACACTTGGTGGATAATGTAAAAATACCTATTTAACGGTAACTAAGTGTTACTAGTACGAGTCATGGTGAGCGGAAGGTTTGATTGAAAGTTGTCTTGGAAAAGATTACTTGCGGTAGCCCAAGTGCAAGTTTATTAAAGTCTTTACTGGCGATGAAGTCTTTACGAAATCCTTATTCTCATATAGGTCGATAAAGGTATTTGTATTGCTCATTTTACTTCGGTTTTACTGAGATAGGCAGATCGCCATTAGATAAAGACAGAATCTAGAATGGGACGTTTAATTGGGAATCCCTAGGTAACTTGATCGATACAGTTTAAGGGATATATATCTGAAGCCTCCGTGCAACAGCTCAAACCTGAAATGTGCTAACCGCGCAGTATTACGCATCTGAGTTTACGACATAGCCAAATTGCAGAAGAAAATTTTTAAAAAAAATGTATCACCACTTTGAAGACTGCCTATATTTTACTGGTTATTGGACTTAAGCAACTCCAAAAAAGGATAACATTTCCCTCACAAAAGATCTCTTTTGTTCTCATTCACGGAAATTCAGGTTATATTCGAAAACTGTGATCAGCCAGATTCACAACTCATCACATAGATGACCCGGTTAACAGAAAACCGTGAAGAGTAAACTAAACGAACCAGTTCGAAACCGCTAAAGATAAAGTAATGATCAGAAAATATAATACAAAAGGGAAGGCTTTTTGCTTTTTAGCCAATTTTCCTTCACTCCAAGGGGAAATACGGGGAGACAAGCGCGTCTGGTCTCGGTGTATTGTTTTTCATTCATGTGTGATAATGTTCATCGTTATCGTGTGTATTTAGTTGGAAAACTTAGATCCCTTGCGTTACTACTTCTGTTCCCGTCAACCGAAAATATTGGACCTTAAATCAAAAAATCTATCGTTAAATGTTACTCGACTGATCAATTTTTTTTCTGTTTCCTGGCTGACATATGCTATCTTTATCCTGTTGATCGACGAGGGATGGGTGATTAGTCTAAAATAAAACATCATCGTAATATTTGTTCCTAAATTCAGTCGACAACTTGTTCACCAATTTAGGTACGACAATATAAACGCGATTTATTAAGCCTTTTTGTAGTCCATAAATTGTTGATCAGTAGAAAACACAGTGCATATTGGGAAAAGTACTAGTGCGTATAACGTTCAAAAGTAGCAATAGCGACCAAACTTCACCAAAATCACCTTCGGAAATTATGCTTCCTATCAGTGACTTGTCCTCAAATTCGTTGAGGTAACATTGTGCGAGACAAAAGTATGACTCGACTTTGCTTGACTGATTGCTCTTCAAACTAGACATTTTACATACAAATCTCGGGCTATCCGATCAACCTGATACTTATGAAGCACGAAATCGGAATTTTGCATTCATCAAGGATGCGTATTCTTTGTCGCATCTGGGATTTGAACCTAAGCGTTTCACATGAGAGACGTGGATATTGACAATGATTCACCGAGTTCCCGTTCGGGCAATGTCCGACCTCTTTGAAAACAAACATGGTAACTATTCCGTTAATACCAACTGAAAACTATCCATTAAACCAGCATGTGCTAAATGAAATAAGAAACTGAACAGGAGAAATTCCATTTGAAGACGTCTTAGAACTATCCGAACTCAAGCTTAAAAGATTTTTGCTAAGAACGGAGCTGAGCTATGAAGAACGGTTGTAATCACCAGAGATGATGATGCGAAAAGACTACAAAACAACCCGACTGCCTGAGAACTATCAGGCATGGATGAGAAACACGACGGTCAACCTTTATATTTGGGAGTCTTTTATCGGCCCCGAACTCTTTCCTGAAAGTTCATTCATTACGGTGACAATGACTGATTTAGTCGCACAAACATTAAGTAGAATTCTATCGTTTTAACCCACAAGTAAAATAACAGAATAAGCGAGCACAACTAAAAAACCCTAGTTGAGTTCTGCGCTGAAGATATCAAATATGTATGACATATAATGCATGATCTAGGATACATTAGCTCAATCACAGCACGGCATTGATAAGATGAATGATTTATGATGCGCAAGGCTGACATGAGTGTTTGTCCCAAAGTGGTGCCTATGTAGATAGACGATCGACTCGTCATCAAGCACTTATCGACTAGCCGTGTCAAAAACATCTTGATGGCTGTCAGCTGTAGTGTTAGTGTAGATACGGACGTGGTGGTCTGGCCTTTGAGTGAAGGACAGTCTGACCCAGATGAGGCAAATGATAGAGACAGGAAAATCCACAGTCAGTCCAGGCTCCCCAGGCAGGATTTTTCGGAATGATCTTGTAAAACAAACTCTAGCTCTTTATTTAAACGTCCTTCTATTTTTTGGAATGATTTATTTACTTCCATAGCCTTGATCTAATTACTTTCAGAATATCCTTAATATTCCCTGTTCACACGCATGTAATCAAAACCACATGCCTCAATTATTTGTTCAAAGTTATTTAAGCGTCTTCTACTATACAATTAAGATATATGAACTTATTTTACACATTCTACTTTCACATAATCTAGCATTTGAAACCCGAAAAATGGCTTGTCTTTCGTGTACCGTTCGAATACTAAAAACCTATACAAATTCAATTTGTTCCCCATTGGACGCAAAACCTGAGACTAGGTGAAATACTTTTGCGAAAATTACAAGTCGAACGGTTTAATCCAAACTGTTAAACAACATGTGCATATTTATAAGTGACAAAATTCTGCGCTGTGATGATATCAATGGAAACATGGCGATTGAGGGAACCAATAAAGAAATAGAAAAGAAACACCTGTGCATGGCTCATCCATTCAGTAACTTCACGTCATTGCAAGTCAAGCGTGATCCATGGTTAGACTTCGAGCTGGACACCATCCCCGGTTCTGCAAATCAGGCTAGGAGCTTGACTCATAAAATCCCATCTTGAGTCTTTGTTCAGACGGAATGACCTAAAAGGCAGCACGATTTGGGGGGTTTGTAATCCACTGGAATTCAATGACTAAATAATCAATTAATATGCAGTTTGGATGAAGTGGGTATCCAATAGACTCTTTCGCAAAAGATGTCAGCAAGCTCAGCACCGCATGTTTCGTACAACACCCGTACTATTATTAGGTTATTATCCTCAACAGCACATGTGGTCAGTCAAAAAACGATCTCTTGATAGCCATTTCACAGGCCAACCTACATTTGCAACTCAATGATCCTACCTGAATTATCTATGCAATAACTTTACAGTAGATTCCGCCCAATAGATAAACATATTCAAACGAAACCACCGTGTTCCTTTGGTACACCCAAGTAATTGAAGCGACTTCTTATGCAATATTACTTTACGTCAAAAACCATGAAGCTGTTCATCACGGGCCTTCGGATACTGAATACGGAGTGATCTATGAACCTGCACAAACCAAGGATGGATAAGGGGAATATGCCGCGCTATAATGTTCGGTGAACATAGGATAACCAACGCGAATCGTCTAGTGTTAAGGGTTTAAAATCGTACCTGTTCGCTTCCGATTCGTGTCCTAGTCAACTTACTGCCGATATATTCCATAGACGATTTCTAACAAGGATGGAAATAGCATCATTATTTTTTCCAGAACTGGAGTTCCCACCTTCATAAACCGTGCTGTCGTGAAAAGAAATTAAGATCAGATGTGCTCTTTGGGACGAGTGGGTTTGGATCGTTCCAAAAGAAATCCTGTGTTTGCGTTGTGACCACAGATTGAAATTACCATACGAATCATTAGCACGATAGAATTCGTGATTGACCACGAGCCCGCAGTACAGCTCTGGTGAAGATGACATATCAGCAATGTTTAGTGTCAAGCACCGCCAGTCAGTTATGTATTCATTGAATTTTTCAAAGATGAAGATTGAGATAAACCGTTATAATCTGCAGTGTCTAAAGCCAAATGGATATGCCCATGAAACAAGAAAAATCAGGTTAGTTTCATAAGTGTTTGCCTATTAGGAAACACGTTCTTCTTGTTAGGATTTCGCTTGTTCAAGGAAATTAAAAAGTGATGAACATCCTTTCACTTGGCCGGTACAACTGCTCTGAAAAGGTCTTGAAGTGAGAGATTAACAAAAAAACAATGAAAAAGCGAGGAAAGAAAAAAACAGGATAGAATTCACCATACATGATGATTCCTTCGTTCATTATCTCCAAGTCATCTGCTATTCATCAAGATACATGGTTCGTCAGTGTCGTTTACTTGGAACCACGATTTAGCTGCCTCTACTAGACTGACTACCAGGGATCGACCGATCAGGTGGACAGCAGCAGACCATTATATATATATATATATATATATATATATATATATATATATATTGGGTCCCGCATCTCTGAAGTTACTGTGGAATGCGTTCAAAAATTCAATGAGATGACTATTTTTGCTCACCTTATGAAAACGATAAGGAATTCAATGCTGGGATATCAGACATTCGCAATTCTATAATCGTTCTGTGTAAACAATGTAAATGGCTTAGCAATGGAGCATTCTTTTGGACACCGAACGTTTAAATATTCTTAGATTCGTTGTCATTTTTTGTGTCTGACTGATCGTTCGCATCAACTGTCAATGGATGTTTTACTTATACAAACAATCACAATGACCGCAGCGGCAGTCATGGAACCAGCAAAATGTCCCCCAAGAACGTCGCAAACAACAACGCTTCCGAATTTTTGATTTATTAACAAGCAACTGCATCCTTTTCTGGTGAACTGAAGTGTCGGACTAAGGAACAAAAATTTGAAAAGAAAGGCGATTAAAAAGAGCTCTGAAATTGCTTAAAACCAGAGAGACTTTTAATACGAACAAGTTCCTTCTCGGCAGTTCGGTTCAGTTCAGTTTGGACAATCATTAACCCACCATTAAAGTACTTTGGCCTCGACTGCTATCTCATGTCCTCAACTGTAAAATATCTACAAACGCAAATGGCACTGTGGCATCGAGCCATATCATAGTCTCCAAACACCGCTTCGGGGACTCCAACTCGGTAGTCTAACTGCACCTACATGGGCCAGTCAAACGCTTAAAGTTTCGATATTTTTTGCTACCTAGATCCATTTTCCAACCATTCAGACATTAGGATCGCAACTTTGAGTAAAGAACAGTAGATATGTAACCAGTTTCCAATGGGTGGGTAATTCAGCAGCAAATTTCGTCATCCCAGCAACAAGCCTGGAAGATGACACTCATGGCAACACTGTTGTGAATTGAGTTATGGGGACCGTGAGATTAGAGAAGAAAATATCCGCACCAAATTGGCTTTCGGTGGCCGAGTGGATAAGGTCGTTGCGTTTAGGTGTGAAGGTCACGGGCTGGAGTCCTCCCACCGCCAGTCAACTTATCCATTTGGCAGCCCTCTACTGGCCGCGACCCCCTTCCTGAAAAATGATTTGCATTATTTCATTAATAAAGAAAGGAGACTTAAAAAAAGATTTAAAAAAGATGTGAATACACGAAGTGAAATAAAAGATGAAACAGGAATTATGCAGAATAAGACAGAGGGAGGATGTGCCACGAACAAAGAAACAACAGCGGTTGCATGAGATTGCATTGCTCGCACCACACCTTGCTACCGAACTTTACCACTGATTTCGCCATGAACTGTGAGCTACATTGGTATATCTATTCGTTATCCAAAACCGTTTATATAATTACCTGAAGTGATAGATTGAAAAGAAATTTTTCATGTTAAAAGCTGTGTTCAACTTGCGGGAGTTCACCAAAAGACGATCTCTCTAATATGAAGACAACAGGCAATGATCTTGTTAGGTAACGGCGATGAAAAACCGAAAGGTCAAGTAGCCATACCAGGTTTACAGCTACCTTACAGACTAATTTGGTAACAATCGAGAACTGAGTTGAATCCAAACTAGAAAATCTAGATCTACCGTACATGCTAACGGACACTAGAGTACGCATAGGGGAAACTAAGATACTTTCATTCCCCCAACAAGGCCCAGTTAAGGGGATCCACTCAAATCCGGTTGTACTTGAATGTGATATGGTCTACCGTCGCCTGTATAGAAAGAGATGCGGTTGTTATCAATTTCCAATCCCTTCCAAAATACGTGTGAATGTCGGTAATTCAAAGAGAGCGCAGTAGACCAAACAAGGATGACATCACACGACCGCGAATTTTGTGGAACTCCAAGTCCCAAAATATCCTTTGTAGGAAATGTGATCGATAACGTATCCGTATTATCAACCTTTCTTAGCACATGCTTTGCATTCAAGAAAAAAATGCAACTGACAAAGAGTTACTCGAACACTTTCGAAATAATAAGAGGTAGAGGAAACTGGACGAGAATTCGCCGGATCATAAAGAAGCAACTCCACCTAGACAAAAAAAATTTGTCTGATTTTATAGCCTCAAAATTTTTGGGGCAACTGCAGACGACTTAGAAGGGAGGTAAACCCCAGGACACGGTGTGAGGCCGATAAATGTGGTATACTGGCCGGATCAGGAGGTTGGATTATGGTTAGAAAGCATGGCGTTTGGGGATCGTTCTAGTCTTATTGTGGTCAGCGATAGAAGAACCCGGATTAGGGACAGCTGGATAAACTAGAACTAGGGGGGAACCAGGGAGAAAAATATCGGATGTTTTACAAACAAAATCGTCAGAAGACTTAGAGAATTAGAGAAAAATGGAAGGGATGAAAAACTCCGGATGCTGTTCTGTTGACGGACCAATGTGTTTAGCTATCAGTAGAGCATGAGACCAAATATTTAGCACCGCAGTCGACAAAGCCTTCTACGAATCGCTCATAGGATCAGTTCTGGATTTACGAAAACAATGGTGAATGAACACTGGCAGTGGCAGAATACTGAGTATTTCAAGTGAGAGCAAGATTATATGCACGATTGAATCACCACGAGAATTTGGGTTTGGAGAAACTGAAAAAAGAAGATTCGTATATTTGACAAAAATGCCAGAAAAGTTAGACAGACGTGAAAACATCAGGACCAAGACAGGAAGTATTCCGATGCTAGAAAAGCAATAAATATTGTCACAATTGGCCGAGGAAGTATCGCCAGTTATAGGGATGATCAGGGCTGGTGAGAATAATGTAACAAGATGGGATTTTGAACTAAGAGGGGAAACAGATATGCCGACGTAAAGATAAAATAAGCTTAACAGTAAGTGCACTGTCACCAAATTGATCGGAGAAACGCATAGGGAGGCCAATTGGATTATTAACCTAAATACAATTACTGACCTCATGATCGAACTCCCACGTATCAGGAGAGCGCATCGGCCATGCCCTTTCGTTAGGACATGGTGCAGTTTGAACAAATGTTTAAATTGGTTCTAGTAACTACCGCAGCATCCACTACTCAGAAGCGAAATGAACGAAAAGTGACCGATCGAAGCATGGGACAATAAACAAGGATTTTGTAAATCGAGAAACATGAGAATCTAATGTGGGATCAAGGTAGGCTGTTTAGCGACCATGTGGAACAAACAGTTGAATATTGGATTATTCTACCGATGGACATTTCCGGAGCAATGGTGCATATACCTGGATATTCCTTCTGCTTTTCTTGCCAACATACGGTTAAAACTAAGACAAACAGCAAATTCTGACCAAGTTTTTGCGCAAAGATGATCACATGAAGCATAAAGAAAACGCAACTTTACTAGAATCTCGTTTGAATTTTTAGGCGCGTAAACGGATGATAATTCCATTCAAGAATAACAAAGTGATTCATCGGAGAATTTCCTTACGTCAGGCAAAGCCAACCTTCGGAAGTGTTGGGGTTTCTCTCAGTAGTATGCATCGCATACGGACGGACGAACTAGATTTTCCGGAAGCACAACCGGTTTCGCGATTGTTTCAGCTAGCCCGATACACACCAGTCCAACCACCTCTATACTTGTGCAATCCTTTGCTAGTTTCTGACTGGAATCTCACTTGAATTGTTAAGACCGAAATCATCATTCAGCGTTAAACAGCAAGGCAAGCCTCAACGACCGCTACCTTTTCCCCAGGGTTACATTTTTTCTATAGAAAGAGCGAATATCCAAGGGGAAAGGGGACCTACATAGGCAGGAAGATCGACAGATGACTTAGGAGCCAAATGGTGACTCCTTCCTTACACACATATCTGAAACATACTACTAAAATGCAACTGCTTAAGGTAAATGTTACCTAGTAAACACATTGATGAAGAAGGTAAATGGTAATACTGCACAAGCTGACTTCGATAACTATTCGTCGGCACACCCAGTTCGTGAGCGCAAGATGAATTAAATCGAAAAGCTCATTGATCTTAATTTCCGCAATGTTTGGCTATTCCACAACAAGTAGTAAGTGGCTTAGTTTATCAAACAGTCCGTGTTAAAACACGGCATCGTAAACAGTTGTATTTTCGCATCAACGATTCGCAAAGTTGATTCCTATAAATGACAAGGAAAATGCCACAATACGGGAAACCCATGTGTTTTGGTACGGAATGGGGCGAACTCATCATATTCCCACTTCCGACAACAGTCAGGAGAATACATCGATTTTCCGTGGTAGAAAACTATGCCTTGAACAGTCCACCAAGTGATTCCGTTGGTACCAATAAATTGACTTTAAAGGTGTTTAGTTACTCTGTCAACCAAATGGTGTTAACCATTGATGCACTAGCAAGATGTCATGGATGGCGATCAAGTAAATGAGTATTCAGCACCGGAAACGAAGACACGCATTGATTCTGCACAACAGCGCCGAATCACCACATGGGTCAAACAGAACAGCAACTATCCAGCGCCATTACAACTAACAAATAATGAGAAAGACAAGCCCCACTGACCGCTGCCTTTCCCCAGGGTTACATGCTTCTAAGGGAAGAGTGAATATCCAAGGGGAACAGGAAGTGAGCTTGCACAGGTAGGAAAAGATAAGAATGCTGCAGTAGCCAAAACACGGGACACGGTCCAACTGTACAAGCGCAATTCATCAATCATTCTGATTCGATAGAAAATGACAACACGATCGCCGCTGCTCGCCGTTCACTCTCATATCTTCCAGTGTCTTCAGCCACGCAGTTGACCAGTCTTTCGGACCCCAAATACGAAGACGTGAGACACCTACTTTACCTAAGTTCGCTATACATTTTCTCATCTCGCGTTGCTACGTCATCTGCTGACTTCCACATGGTCTCTTCCACTCCATCAGACAAACGCAAAATGCGACACAGTTTAGTAAATGAATGTTTCCCATACAAAAAAAACGTAACCCAACCACCGTAGTCTATTAAGTTTCATACGCTGAAATAAGGCATTCTCAGAACCGGCACCTAACACTAGATTTCGCACGTCTACATTACTCACCGGGTCACTCCATCCAAACCTGGCGATACTACGTAGACATCGGTGGTCGAAAACCTACAACAACTGAACATCTCACACAAAGCATACTCCTACTCGTCTAACCATACTCCATGACTGGACGCACTGCGGCACAATACACGCAACTTCCCAACTTCAGAGAAATGTCACGCAGACGCCACAAGTGCTTCAATCCAGCGTACGCTGCTCGAGCCTTCGATATACGCGTGCTCACCTCTACTGTCGTGCTACCCATCGTTCGACACCCACCTACCAAGGTGAGTCAAACGGTCCACAATCGTTAATTGCTCTCCCATCCCAGTACGAGATTCGATGATCATGTTGGTCCCAGTGCCTGTAACACCAACACTGCACTTTGAAGGTACAAAGCACATACCGAATCGAGCTACAGATCTCGAGTCTGTTTGGCACACGTTGCGCATGGTCCTCAGATTCGAACGGACAAACGACTTCATCTGCGTAATCTAGATCACGCAGCTTATCATCATGTGCTAGTTTGATTCTTATATCCTCGAGACCTCCTAAAGCATCTTTCTTTACCTCGTCCATGAAGAAGTTGAACGCGAATGGAAAAATGGGCCATGGTTGTCAAGCACCGCTCGTCGTTTCGAATGAATATGACAGTTCTGCGTATACCCCCACGCGCCCATTGCCATGCGAGTGCCATTACCGCAACAAGGTCAGAAACTTCGTCGTCATATGCAGCCACAGACATCGGCCTAAGTACTTTAGCGTGTGGCCAACTAAACCGATCCCCAAAGTGCTCAGCCCAACCGTTCTGCCTTTGTTGTTTACCATGGATGAGCTCTCCATTTATATCGCACATGACTTCACTAACCGAAGTTCGCCACCCGCCGGCGTCACGTATAAGCTCAAACAGTCTGACTGTTTCTGAAGCGGACGCTTCCTCCATATCTTTGGCTACCTTAACCCACCAGTTTTCACGATCATTCTTGAGGCTTATCGACAATTGACGCTGCAGCTGTCGATGCATCGTATTCACCTCCTTGCAGTCACGGAGCTGGCGTTTTTGCTCCACTTGTGCAATCTAGTATCTTTGATGAACGCTATACCTAGGTCCCCAGGCGGAAATTACTGTCAAATGCATCGCATGCTGACTTTATCCCAGCTTTCGTCGACACTGCTGCTCGTCGGATAGTTGATGTTCACAGCTGTTGCGAACAGCCGAATCAGATAGACGCACGACGGCCAACTTAGCTTTTGGTCCGGAGCAAAAATCGCGTTAAAACTAACGTATGATCCGATTCGATGTACGTGGCTCAGTACGACCTACAGTTCTGGACAGAAGCATGCCAACGTCAGCTAACTGCAATGCGACTCAATCTTACTCAAACTACCAGTCCAGTTAGTGCGCCATTTCGCTGTGCGACGCGAACTGTGTCCGAAATTTGTGCTAGACTGGAATAA
Source organism: Fasciolopsis buskii (assembly GCA_008360955.1). NCBI lineage: Eukaryota > Metazoa > Platyhelminthes > Trematoda > Plagiorchiida > Fasciolidae > Fasciolopsis > Fasciolopsis buskii. The sequence continues at coordinate 163,680 of LUCM01001605.1, forward strand.
GTTATTATCCACATAAACTCCGAGAGCAAGCCTGGTCCCCGTTATCTGTTCAGCTTACAGCAACGCGCCCCGGGCCAACTACCTGAAACAGGCTTCCCACAGCACCTCCCGTTTGCCCAACCTACTGCCATCAAAATCCAACCCTTCTATCACTATAATCATCCATAGCTCGCTCTTACGAACAGATTTCCATGATAGGTTCGTAATCAAACTCGTTCTTTGGTTCGCTGGTACAGAACGTGCAGGTCGTTGGGGCGGATGCCGAGGTGACAAATAAACTGCGCATAACACAATTGTCCTTCCGGACGCTGACTGATTCCTGCAGTCTCACTACGCATCGTAAGCGCTGTTAACTGAGACTTGCAACCAGTCTAGAAGGGCGCTTCAGCCTTTCTCACTTAACATAGTCCCACACCGCGCGAAACCAACTTGAGCTGCTTTCGCTCCTGAATGTATACAAAATATCCTGACGAGACATTAGACAAAGTTAGCTGATCACACTTCTCCAAACCTGAATTCGTGTTTCACTGACGCAACAAGCATCAATTTAAAGTGAGCCCACGTCAGACCAACACGCTTGTTGGCCAGTTCGCCTTAGACTGCGACAGTCATTGAAAGGAGACCGAGATTGCAGCTGCAATTAAAGTTTGTTTATTTGTGGTTCTAGGAAATCCGTAACTACTCCCAGTCAAACGCGACAAATTTAAATAACCGTCATATGAAAACGTTCCAGTTATCATTGCGGATAAACGGCCAGATCTACAACCTCATTTGTGAATACCGTGCTACACTAGGCAATAACTTTAAAAAATCAAAACCCTAGCTCGAAAATATTTGAAAAGGATATTGCTGCTTCGTTTAGGCGTACAATAAAAAGTGATAATTTGAATCTAAGTAACAGACAACATATTGCAAACATTCATAGGTGATAGTCACAATAAACGACAGGGAACAAATTTGGGTTCAGCTGTTGATCCGGAAGTGATGCCATGGTTACATCACATACAAAGCCAATTTTCGCCCGCAAATTTGAGAAAGATTCCAAAAACCGCTAACAAGAAGAAGTACCACCATCGCTGATGACGGCGACAATTACGAGCGTTGCACGACTGAACGACAAAGTGAAATCTGGAAACTTTTATTGACCTCGGATATTCTTACGAGAACCTGAAAACGAAATAAAACAAAGAGCAGACCAAGGAAACTGTGAAAAATTAGAAAAACTATTTCACAAGATACAATTCAATCCAACAAATCTCTCTCCTT